>REGO01001193.1:19516-69465 GCA_010120015.1 Rhombomys opimus
GGAGGGAGGGAGGGACTGGGAGGGAATGAGGGTTCGGGGCACGGCTGGGATACAGAATTAATAAAATGTAACTGATAAAAATAAAAATAAAAATAAAAATAAAAAATAAAAAAATAAAAACTCATGTGACAACACTATGCTGGAGAGGATGTGGAGATAGGGGAACCCTCCTCCATTGCTGGTGGGAATGTAAACTGTACAATCACTTTGGATATCAATCTGGCGCTTTCTCAGACAATTGGGACTAGTGCTACCTCAAGATCCTTGAGCAAATATTGAAATATTCTCAAGTATACAACAAATACATTGGTTCAACCATGTCCATAGCAGCCATATTCATAATAGCCAGTTTAAGTATCTTTACATGTTGCTATGGAACTGTTTTAGTTTTCATTAATTTCATAGTTCTGCTACATATGGACTCAGAGCCATGAAAGTCTTCTCACCAGCCTTGTGAATTTCATAAGCCTTCTATGGGCCTCTTGTGCCTCAGAACAAAGGAAAGTTACACATAGCAACGAAATTCTCTCATGATATAGAGGATAGATGCTCACTGTCATAGCCTAAGGTCATCCCAGGACATTCTGTGATGCTAAATAGTGTTGGTATTCAGGCAGTCCATGGCCAGTTCTGGATACTTGGTGACACTTATAAGTGAGTGTATACCATGTATGTCTTTCCGCTTCTAGAATACCTCACTCAGGATCATCTTTTCTAGAGCCCACCATTTGCCTGCAAATTTCATGATTTCCTTGTTTTTAGTTGCTGAGTCATATTCCATTGTGTAAATGTACCACAGTTTCTGTATCCATTCCTCCACTGAGGGATATCTGGTCCTCTTTCTTCATAAATCTATGTGAGACCTGTTGCATGGTGTAACTTTATGTAATTCTGTATTCGGTTGAATAAATCCCAACATTTGGTGCCGTGACTCTGATAAGCTCTCCTCGCATTTGTGCTCTCCCCTCATGGGTTAAAGCCACACTGGGATTCTGTTCCCAGTCAGCCTACAGCAGGCTACCTAATCACTGTACTCCTGCATTCATCATTGGCTGGATTGTTGAGTTCCTTTTCCCGGTCAGTAAATGCTGACTACTGATTGTCTAGCACCCCTCAGTACACTTGGAGGTAGAGGAACCCGCAGCCACGGTCTTTACACTTAAGATGGACCTTCACTAGGACCTTTTTTTTGCATGAGATTTTCTCCACACAGTTTCATCTGTTACTGAAAATCTTAGTAAAGAGTAAATCATGTCTGTCAGGACTATTTATCCTTGGTCTCTGACCAGAGACTGATGATCATCTGGAATAGAGTTTACCTTTGAGTCAAATCATACTCTTTGGATGCCTCAGCTGTTCAGTGGCTCTTATTCTTGCTCATGGGAACAGGGTCTTCTTCGTTCATTCCCCCTCTGGGATGCCTTCTATAGAATTTCAAATCCCTATGCCTAGTGCCTGCTATAAGGGACTTGTGAGCTTATGCACCTCTGAGACCAAACTTGCCCCCAATATCCCTTAAAACAGATCCAAATTGCCACTTAATGACATTCTAGACCCCATTATAACATGGGACCTTTGTAATTACTACCAGTGACCAGATAAATGCAAGGAGGTTCTCTATGTTCAAGTTTTTTCTTATCTTTACTCCCAAACTTTCCTCTATCCTTTCTGTTCCCCCCTCTCAGCTCCTAGCTCTGAAGCCTCCACCAAAAGAATTCTCTGATACTCTTTTTTTATTTTTATATTAATTACAGTTTATTCATTTTGTATACCAGCTGTAGGCCTCTCTCATATTTCCTCCCAATCCCACCCTCTTTCCCTCCTCTACTCCGAAACCCCTCTCCAAGTCCACTGATAATACTCTTGATCCTGCTAAGAACCCGTTATATACTGACCCCAGCTGTCAGCTCCTTCCCCCTCTCTGTCTTTTTCAGCACCCCCACCTCCCTCTCTGCCAACAGGCCCCTCTAATTGTCTTACTCTGACACCTGCTTTCACCCCACTAGCAGCTTCTATCCCCACCACACTATTTGTTCCACAGCAAACAACCCTCCCCCCCCCCAGCCTGAATCAGCCTCAGTTCTTTTTTGCAGGAGTTTTCAGGGATTAACAGCCTGGTCAGAGTACTTGTTCCCTTTTCATCAACTGAACTCTCTCAAGTATGGAAGAGACTGATATCCTGTACCTCTAATTCTTCTACTTTTATTAAAGAATTTCAAATATCACGCAGTCCTATAGTCTCACCTTCTATTATATATATATATGATTCTAACCAACAACCTACTTCTTGTATATATATATACATATATATATATGTATATATATGTATATATATATATATATATATATGTATATATATATATATATATATGATTCTAACCAACAACCTACTTCTTGAGGGATGCAGGTGGGTTTGGGAACAGACTGGAGCAGATGAAGACAAAGTGAACCAAAGTAAAGCATCATACCCAGTTGGTCTGACACGACGCCAGACCAGGATCCCCAATGGAATTATAATACCCCGGCGGCATTTTAGCTATAGATCAGTTTACGACCTGCCTCCTGGCTGATCTCTGTAAGGCTCCTCTCAAGACAGAAAATTATGAAAATCTCCAAGAGGTCATTTAAGGAGGAAAGGAAATCCTGTTTCAATTCTCAGAACTCCTTACAAAGGCCCTCTTACACTCTACTAATCTAGACCCTAAAAATCTAGATGACAGGCAAATTCTAATGGCCTCTTTCTTTTTCCAGAGTTTTCCTGTTTAACTTTTAAGACTATTACACTCATTCATTTTTTTGCTGTTGTTTGAGACAGTGTTTTACCGTGTAGACATGCTGACCTCAAGTTCTGGGTTACATACACACTTCTTTCTACTGTGTCCTTACTACTATAAAAGTTAGAAGGGGTTTTGACCATTTTCAACAAATTCCTCTTTTCCACACCCTCACAGTCTCAGTGTAGTCTGGGAAAGGTCACCTCAGGTTTTGCTTTCACTAGGACCCCATGGTTGCTGTTGACAGTGCCCTCACTGCACACTTAACTCTCTTTAGCTGTGTGGATACATACATTTCCTGGCACTATTGCCATGAGAGTTCCTTGGGTGAGAGTTCAGATCAGTTCATCTGGATATAACTTGCCCAGTACAGTATGTTACCTTTCCATATTCACAGCAGGTGCTTACTGAGTAGGGCTATGCTAGTAAATTGCAATGATACCCTCAGTTCACACACTGGGAGCCTGTCAGCACACATCCCGAAGGCAGAATCTTATATGAAGAAGCAGTTAAGCATCAGTGTTTTTTAATTGCCCTACAACACAATTCCAACTGGTTTACCAGACTTCCTACTGAGATAATACAATCAGGAGCTCCAATTTGTGTCAAAAAAGGTTGAAATGTTACCTTTTCCCAGGTGACCTTAACAGTGGGAGCTTTGGGCGGTTACCATGGCAACAGAGGTGACAGAAGCTGAAGGAGCTGGCAGCCTCCCCTGGAGACTGTACAGGGCTAGCTCCCCTAACAGAGGTGAAGAGAAGCAGTCCCCAAGGGCAAGCTCACTCAACCTTCTGTTTAGACTTAAGGCTCTGACATCAGAAACGATTAGTAGTCCGCCCTGAAAAACACAAATTCCTGCCCCAGCCTAGTCAGTCTGTGCTGACTTTCTTTAGGGAAGACAGTATTTCTTCTTAGGCTATTTTTCTGCCTAAGAGGCAGGGTTCTAAACCCTCCAACTTATCCTTGTTTATACTGCCTGGCACGTAGCACCATAGACCAACTGTAGTGATGTACACCCACCATCTAGGCCCTTGAGGTGTGGAGTCAAGAGGATAGAGGTTCTACGTCAACTGGACCACATAGCTAGTTTGAGGCTACATTAGACACTGTCTCAAAATTCAAGTAGTTTAATTAGTGAACTAAGAAAAAAAATTAAAACCCTTATCATGGTGTCAATGCCTGTCTTATCTTTACTGCTGCTCTCGGAAGCTGGATGTTTTCACATTCACAGGCAGTTTGCTATGAAAGAATTTTAAGATTATTTTTAAATTTATTATTATTATTATTTATTATTATTTATTCACTTTGTATCCAGGCTGTAGGCCCTCCCTCATAGCCTTTTGGTCTCCTACTGTCCCTCCTTCTTCCTTCAGTATGTCCCTTCCCTAGTCCACTGATAGGGGAGGTCCTCCTTCTCTACTATCTGATCCTAGCCTATCAGGTCTCATCAGGACTGTCTGGATCCTCTTGCTCTGTGGCCTGATAATGCACCCTCGCCAGGTGGAGGTGATCAAAGAGCAGGCAACCAAGTTCATGCCAGTGGCTGTCCCTGCTCCCCTTATTAGGATCCCCACTTGGAGTCTGAGCTGCCCATGGGCTATATCTGAGCAGGGGAGATCTAGGTCTTCTCCATGCATAGTCCTTGGTTGATTCATTAGTCTCTGTTGGACTGCTCTGATGGTCTCCTTGTGGAGCTCCTGTCCCTCCAGGTCTTTCTATCTACCCTTTCTCATAAGATTCCCTGCACTCTGCCCAAAGTTTGGCTATGAATCTGTGTCTGCTTTGATACCCTGCTGGATAGAGATTTTCAGAGGCCCTCTGTGGTAGGCTCCTGTCCTGTTCCTTGTCTTCTCCTATTTCTGATGTCTATCCTGTTTGTTTGCCTTTCTGTATGAGGAGTAAGGCTCTTCCCTAGAGTCTTCCTTGTTGTTTAGGTTCTTTAGGACCATAGATTTTAGTATGTTTATCCTATATTATATGGCTAATATATACAAGTGAGTATATACCATGTGTGTCTTTCAGCTCTCGGTTACCTCACTCAGGATGATCTTTTCTAGTTCCATCTATTTGCCAGCAAATTTCATGATTTCCTTGTTTTTAATTGCTGAGTAGTATTCCATTGTGTAAATCTACTACAATCTCTGTATCCATTCCTCCACTGAGGGGCATCTGGGTGGTTTCCGGCTTCTGGCTATTATGAATAAAGCTGCTGTGAACATAGCTGAGCAAATGCCCTTGTTGTATGGTTGAGCACCCTTCGGGTATATGTGCCCAGGAGAGGTATAGCTGGATCTCGAGGTAGCACTGTTTCTAATTTTCTGAGAATACTTCAAACTGATTTCCAAAGGGCTGTACAAGTTCACATTCCCACAAGCAATGGAGGAGTGTTCCCCTTTCTCCACAACCTCTCCAGAATCTGTCATCGCTTGTGTTTTTTATTTTAGCCATTCTGAACTTTCAGAGGGAATTGGCATAGGAAATTCAGATGTGCAGAGCTGGTCTGAAACTCTCTGCCAGAATATCCCTGCTGTTGTGGAGAGAGCAAGACAGTAATGGACCCCTCAGAAATGGGTGATGGAAAAGTAAAGAGCTATAGAAACTACTGTGCTCCATCCTTGCACAAGTGCATATCAATGCTCCTCTGTCTTCAGACGATTCAGTACAAAAGTACTCTTTACCTGCATGCCTATCTGCCATCTGCTTACTAAACTGTGCTCACAGCCCTCAAGGGTGTGGGCACTGTACCATGATTTACTGATCTCACCTTTATGGTGAGTCTATCTTATATATTGATCTATAATATCACATGAGTATTTTAACATTTCTGATGTAGGACATTTCAATTAATCATTTTCCTTGGTTTAGTTTTGGTGAAGATTTGTGTTATATTGATAACTAACTATGCAGGTTTCTCAAAAGATAGCCCTTCTCACAGCACAAAACACCTCATGCTCATAGAACACTGGAAAAACTGTGGGTGACATTATTTTTATTATTTTAATTTCTTGCTGTGATAGGCATATCATTGTGCCAAGGACATGGACATACGACACTTACAGTGGTCTTCAGACTGTTTGTCGGGACCATCACACTGTTTAGCCTTGAGATATTATTTGCTTGCTGCCATTTGCTTTTTTGAATTCTTATCAACTTTTTAATTACCATGAAATCTAATTTCTTAGGTCCTTAAATGAGATTCTAAGTTATGCCAAAAACAACTAAGGACTATTTGCCTGATTTTTTAAAATTAGTTTTTCATTCTGTATGTGTTTCTCCATTTGTGATCTGTTTTGTACTTTTTCTCAAATTTGACTTTTCAGGGAAGCCGCCTTATCTATTTTTCCTTACATGTTTTTCAGGTGTCTGAAAATACATGAACGATTCTGTGATGTTTTAAATTCTCATAGCTATTGTTTTGCTTATGCCAAACAAAATAATTCTAAAGAGATCATAGTCTACACCACCCTGCTAAATTTTTATTGCTTTTGTTGTGAAGCAGCTTCATCACCCTTTACTTTAATTTCCAACTTTACTTCCACTCTGGCTGTTTTTCTTGGCTTCCTGTGTAGAACTGGTGCTGGAGGCATTGAGATTTCATGTTGCTTTTTACCTATGTGCAGGCTACAATAGGCCATTGAATCTCGAGACTTCAGTCAGACATGCTGGGTTCTCCTGGTTCACTCTGACCATGGGGTCTTTGGCATGAATGTGCTTGAAAGAGACACATTTCCCCTCAAGTTCAATTCCGCTGAAAGTGTTTCATAAGAAAGTTTAGTGTTACTTACTTTACAAAAGTTTACTGAAATGATCATGTTTCAATGCAACAGCCTAAATTGCATTAGTTAATGTGATGACAAGCTGTGCTTTTTATTTGAAATGAAAAAATTCTTATAATTTTATTTCATTCTTGATATTAGTGTTTTAATTTTCAAATTTTTATAAAAGAATTTATATGCATATTTAAGAGAAGACATTTCCAAATCCCATTTCTCCAAGTACTGAGGTCAAACTAAAAATATTTTGGAAATTTTCCATAATTTATTTTATAATTTGTAAAATATTTCCATTAATTTCTTTTAAAATGTTCTGGAATAATTCTACTAAATTATGTGATTTTCTTTGTGGGTAGAATTTCTAAATTAAAATTTTATTTTTGTTTTAATTACAGTTTATTCACTTTGTATCCCAGCTGTAGCCCCCTCTCTCATTCCCTTCCAATCCCACCTTCCATCTCTCATCTCCTCCCATTCCCCTCTCCAAGTCCACTGATACGGGAGGTCCTTTCCCCCTTCCATCTGACCCTAACTAATCAGGTCTCATCAGGACTGGCTGCATTGTCCTCCTCTGTGCCCTGGTAAGGTTGCTCCCCTCTCAGGAGGGGATAGTCAAAGAACCAGCCACTGAGTTCATGTCAGAGACAGTCCCTGTTCTCATTACTGGGGAATCCACTTGGATACTGAGCTACCATGGGCTACATCTGAGCATTCTAGGTTATATCTATACATGGTCCTTGGTTGGAGATACAGTCTTATAAAAGACCCCTGTGCCCAGATATATTTGGTCCTTGTGGAGCTCCTGTCCTCTCCAGGTCATACTAACTCCCCCTTCTTGCATATGATTCCCTGCACTCTGCCAAAGGTTTGGTTATGATTCTCACTATCTGCTTTGATACACTGCTAGGTAGAGTCTTTCAGAGGCAATTAGAAGATTGTCAGGTGTATTGACAGATGCCTATAATCCCAGCACTTGGCAAGACAGAGATAGCCTCTAAGTTTGAGGTTAGCCTGATCTACAAAGCAAGTCCAGGATAGCCAAGACTACACAGAGAAACCCTGTCTCAAGAAGACAAAACAAAACAAAACAAACAAACAAAAAAGAACCACTAAAAAATTCAGATTTGTACATAGCTTTTCTCCTTTAATTGTTTTTTCCCCAGAAACTTCAAACGGCACATGTATTAATGTATTGGACAAACTCAATATCTCTTAGAATAATGCAGTCTGAATTTTAATACATACTTGCTCCACACACCAGATTATATTGCTCACTTTCCTTCTAATAACAGAAGTATTTTGGCTTCTTATGACTTTTGTAACTTTTCCCAAAAATTAGTCTATATCTAGTTTTTGCCTGATCTATCACACAATGTTTACAGACCCACAGTATTTCTCCCTTTTTCGAAGCTTCGAAATCAGATATTCAGTTTCCAAAACTACCTATAAAGAGTATCTATTCATGACCATGGCTGAGTAGTAGACCTGCTTTTCTACATGTGACCTCCTGCCTCTGACACTGACAATGATAATTAGCTCTTCTATTAGTCAATTGTAACTAATTTCTTAGCATTGTGAACAAGCCAATTTCAAAATGATACTGAATTTGAGGCTAAAATGTATGTGTCTCCAGATTCCCAAGTTGCTAAGCACATTAGTGGGTTTTCTTTCTCTCCAAAAGGGCTGTTTGGAGAAGGTCAAAGCACCAGTGATGGTCACCACGCCAGCAGGCACTCTTGTTCCCACTCAAGGCACCTCACACAGGGTTTTCTTCTGTGCCTATTCATCTAATCTTTTTGGCTGTTGGAGTCCTTTGGTTCCTTTACGAAAATGACTTTACATCTGAGCCTATCTTACTAGATGTTAATAGCTATATTCTCCTGTTAAAGGTACTTTATATTCCTCCTTATGATTTCAAATAAATTGTGAATTAAAAAAACAGATCTGGCTTCACCATGTCTCTGTAGACACATGCTAATTAGGATTTTTTTTTCTGGCCAGAACAAGGTTAGAATTTTCTATTAATTTAATTTCATATTAAGTTTAATAGTAGTGGTATATTTCAGCAACTCTTCTTTTTAGCGTGGATTATCTTAGGCTCTGATAAAAAGCCATAACCATTTATAACCAATTCTATTTAAATATCAGGAATACAACTCTGAGTTTTATGTTGTCTCAGGAGTGTAATGAAAGTACAGGCTTTTTCTCAGATTTAGCTAAAAATTTCTACTTTGCGCCTCAGTCTCTTAGGAATCACTTTTTTCTCTTAGTTGGAAAAATACTAAAGTAGGAAAAAAGTTTCCCCACACCTGATCACTTTAAGTCTGCCTGGAAATAATAGCCAGATAAATCTTATTCGCGTATAACAATTAAAAAAAAAAACATAATTTCTACTTCTTTTCAAGCTTGAATAGCTGTTCATAGTGAATGAATTGTTCAAGGAAAATTATTGTGTTGATTCCAAGTCTATTATTATGCACCTCTAAATAACTTTGGATCAATCTAATTCTATGGACACATAATTACTGCAACTTAATGGGCTGTTGATTCTAAAAGGCTAGAACACATTTCATTTTAATGGGCATGAACTTCTGCTATCAAAATTTATATATCAATTAACAAAGGATGGGGAGTCATTGATAATAATATTAGATCTGTTAACAAGAGACTAAAAGAACACGTATAACAAATGTTGTTTAAGAGAGAATATTAACTACCTCTGATTAAAACTGCCCCAACTGAGTTGTGTACAATAGTCCGTATCTGTATTCCCAGCCACTAGCTGAGCTACACATCACAACTACAAGGCCAACTGGGGCAACATAAAAGGACTTCGTGCCTAAAGCATGAACATACAGGCAAACCAAGGAGTTGAATCTTATCTACAAGCAACTGATTGAATATCTGGTGCACCTTTCAGTAGTAGGCCAAACCCTGGAGAGACACATTCTCAGGGTATTGAAAGAGTGAGCCTACACAAGAGGATGAGACACCAGGGATTACAAAATCACTTGAATCTGAGAAAGGAATCGGCAGGGGGGGGGGGAGATCCCAGGTCCTGCTGGAAGGCAGTGTCCAGGAAGATAGGGAGACAGTGATCTGAGGAGATGATACCTCGGCTGTGGAACACATTGTGTGAAGCACACACAGTGGAAAGACCAAAGAGCATTACTAGTTTGATAAAGCACACAAGAGCTCATTCTATTAGATATGACCTTGGCTCATGGCAACAGATAGCAATCGAGATCTCATAATTGGATTGAAACTGAGGTCTAGAGTACTAACATCAGACTAAAAATCAAATCAAGAAACAAAAAGTGAAAGATTAAAATGCATGATTGGAAGATGGTAATTTTCTTCTAAGCGTTCCCATCATACAAAATATGCTTTACTTAGAATTATTTTCTATACTAGTCCTGTTTTTGTTTTTTGTTGTTGTTGTTGTTTTCTTGTTTTGACAAGATGTACAGGGTGTGCAACCATGATAACTTAAACTCAGAATTCTCTTGCCTCAGCATCCTCAGTGATAGGATTACTGGCATGTGTTACCATGCACACAGGATCACATTTATACTAACAGAACAGAAATATATTGGGGCAAGTAAAGTGTGGGACTGGGAGAACTGGCCAGGAGGAACAGTGAGGTTGAAATATGTCCAAACCCCCAAAAATCTCATCTCGAGACCAGCAGGAGTAAGAATCATTCCCTGCCTGTTCTGAGCCTTGTGACTCCTAACTTTTTGACCCTCTAGATAGTCACATAGCCTTTTGTCCAAGTTTCTAGTTAAAACTTCCTCTCTCCTTATAAGGATGTGTCAAGCTGGCACCTGGAATTCCTCTTCCTGCAAATGAAGCAGCATTCTCAGTACCTCAGCCCCAGCCAATGATGTACACTCACCTGGAAAATCGTTGCCCACTTCCACAGGGATTATAGAGCCAAATAAATTATTGTCCCCCAATAAAAAAGAGATATTTCACCAAAAACTCTCTCAGAGAAGGCTGTTTCTCCCCTGCACTCATTGCTGGACTAAGATCCTGCTAACCCACGCACCAAGTTAAACTTCATTCCTTCATGTCCAGCATGGGTGGTCAATGTTGCCTGGAGACCCTCAAGAGAAGAACCAGACCCAGAAATGCAGAAATGTAAATAGGAGGCATTTTGGAGATCATTTGTGCAGCTCAGGGTTTCATTGTGGTTGAGAAATATGACTAACAGTTGATTTCTTTGTGGACCACCAGTACCAAAGATGTGATATCTTTACTCTGGCTTTTTTTTTTTGATATCCTAGATGTCTCATAAAATTTTGAATGGGTCTTCAAAGCTACCAGTAAACAGCTCTACTCTTTAGAGGAGAAATCACTGTATTTATGACTGTTTTAATGAGATTATATGCAATGTTATGAGCGTCATGAAGTAGTCCATTGATTTACTTAAAGTTATTTTATACTGACCAATAGCTACAAAATGGTAAAAGGATGGTTACACTAGAAATGTAAGAAAGGCTAAAATTAAATTAAGTTGAACAGTACAATCCCAAAAGTATAGGCAAACCTAAGTCTTGTAAAATTGTACTGGCAGGAAATATTCCATGGCCATCTCTAGTCCTGATTCCTAAATTATTGTATTTATCTTCATCAGGGTTTCTGGGCTTTGCCTGATGTTTCAAAGCAAGTATGACTTGTACCTCAGACATACCTCACAACAGATTTGCAAATCATAAAATGACCTCCTACTCCTGGCTAAGAGCAGGCTTCCCTGATTACAACATTCTGGATTATAGTGTAGTTATAATGAAGTTATTTTCTGAATAGATTGTGTTGGCTTTAATTCTACAACTTGTTTCTCCCTGGCCCTTTACTGGATGTCTTCAAAAGACTCATTCATGCAATGCCGTCATCAGATGAATATGTCTATGGTTGCTATAAAATGATTTCTTACCTAAAAGTTCTCACTAAATTTACAGATTCTTCTCATCTAGCATGTGTTTTCTGTAGTCTGCCTATAATTTTTACTTAAAATATATTGATTTAAATTTATATAAAATATAATGCAGAGATGGCTCGGTCATCAAGGTCGTTCATTGCTCTTGCAGAGGACTTAGTTTTGGTCCCTTGCATTACTTGTGAATGTTACCAGTATAGACAACTCTAATCCCGGGGAGTCTGAGACCCTCTTCCGGTCTCTGAGAATGCCATGCAGGCCAGTGGTGCACATATGTACAGACAGGCAAAATGCTCATACACACAAAAATAAAATATAAAAATATTTACATAAAATATACATTCATGAATTTTACATCTGTGATGGTAAATCTGATTGTCTACTTTATCAAAGCAATAATCACTTAGGAGACATGCCTCTAGAACGCTTGTAAGGCATCATGTTTATGAGGTTAACAAAAACCGGAAGACTCACCATAATGTGGGCAGCATCATTCTTGCGCTGGGGTCCTTGGCCAAGTTAAATACAAACAGTAACCTGAACAAAAGCATTCATCTCTTTCTGCTTCCAGATCAAAGAGGCAATGTGACCAATGTGTACGGTAAGCTCTCCTATCACCATGACTTCCCTGCTTGAACGTTAGTCTGAGAGCCAAAATAATTTCTACTTCTCTTAATTGGCTTTTAGGTATTTTCTGAGTGATGAGACATGCAGCTATTAACATGCTTTACTAATTTCATAAGTATGATTCACTGGTAGTAAATGGTTACATCAGGAGTTACCATGATTATTTACCTTAAAAACTCTGCATATTTCAGATAACAAAACGGAAATTCCACGCAACTTAAATTACAATTCCTCTCCCCCTTATCCACCAGACCTAAGTGAATAGCATTCTGTTTTCTGTCTATATAAACAAGACTCTTTTCACTTCACCCTCTAAGTATTCTATTTTTATGACTAATTGCATTGAAGGCTCCCCAAGTTTCAATCATGTTATCTTGTGTCAGGGAATCTTCCCTTGAATTACCTCTTTGCATCCATTTTCCAGGCGTGTTTACAAAGGTATCTGTTAATAATATCCTTGGTTAGTTTTACCAGGTACTTCAATAGTTGTTTAGCATGAAAAATTCACATTAATTTAGCTTTACCAGCACTGCTGCCTCATAGGCATCCTCAGTCCACCCACACCATTCATAGAACCTAGAACACCCTTCAATCCATTTTCAGTAGCTTTGTTTCCTCACAGCCTCCTTCAGTACATCCTTTGATCTTTGATCTCTGTAGCAGGCTAAATCTTTCCTCCTCTGTCTTTGTTTAAGCTGCCGAGGGACTTAGAAATCTGTGGGGCTAACTTCTTCATCTTACTTAGAGAAATGCTGCCAAATCGTGTCCTTCTTGTAAGCCCCTGTTTATCTACCTATTAGTTGCTGGTCTGCATTCCATTGGTTATAACAGAACGTATAATCTAACCTCATCAATACCCAGATACACACGACTTACTTTTAAATATGTGTTAAATACATGCTACTAACTATAGCTTTACAGTTTTTAAAACAGTTTTCCTCATAGACCTTTATGTTATACAATGTTATGATATGAAACTATGTTTTTCCAAAACATATATGTTGAAATCTTATGAAATCTTACCCTTCATGCTTGTCATGTATATTGGCATCTTGATATTACAATAGTTGTGCTATCGCACAGGCCACTATCAAAGAGCAGGACTCTTAGCATGGCTATTAGCAAGGTATTAGCAAGGAGTAATGTCATGAACTGCCGGCCTCTCACTTCCTACCTCCCATTCATATGTGTCCTAGCATATGAAGTAGTCTTGAGAGATATACTAAAATATGAAGAAGGTAGAGATCTAAATGACCATTCCTCCCATTGATGCAGCTGCCATGAGGCTGTCACAATATAAGAGTGGGATTTCTGGTGAAGTACCCATTTTTCAGCCATGTTTTGTTGTTTTTCTGTAAAGAACACCTAATGGTGTAATCCCTTACCCATCCTCTGTAAATAATGTCTCACCAATATTCTTGTAAACAGCCCCAGTAGGCTCACTGCTTCACTAAGTTAGACTTCCTAGAATTGTTTCCCGAATATGGCCTTGATACCTTATTTGGGAGAAAAACATGTTTGCTCACAACTCCCTAATGAATACACACACTATCCTTTTTTTATGGTATTCAAATACAGAAAGTAGGGCCTTTGTGAAGTTAATCTGATCATGAGTTGGAAGTCCTCATGAGAAGATTATACCATAATAATAAAACTGCATAATCACCTCTTTGCTCTTGAGGTGGCACAAGAAATCTACATAGCGTGAAACAGAGCTCACCTGACACTATAGCAGCAGGTACCTTGACCTTACATTTCAAAAACTTTCAGAACCTGGAGAAATAGTCTTTGCTCTCAAGTCACCCAGTCAATAGGATTTTGTCGTCACTCTCAGAGCTGTGCAGTAGAGGTGAACACTGATGAAGGAACCAGGGAAAACAAAAACAGAATCAAAGACAGAATACAAATGAGACCCTATGTATGTGTAACATGGTCATCAACTAGACCCAGTGTGTGCTTCTACCCTTTATGGCTTTTAAGTTCTTGTTAATGCTCTGCCATAATGTAGTCTTTATGGTTTCTGTCTTACTGAGTTCATTTCTTCTAATTTTCTTCCTTCTAAACTTGTAATTAATGGCATCATCTGTTCTTTGTTTCATCTGTTTCATCATTTCCAATTTTCAGCATGTAAAAATTTATAAATATTAAATAATGAATGTTCTCTTGGGTTTAAGTTTCACACTTATAAATTTGATATTTTCTTTTGTTCATAAATGCTTAATAATTTTTGTTTAGTAATTTGATGATGCTTAATTGACAGTTTTAGTTTTATCTTTATAGTCTCAGTTTGTGGAACATTTCTATACAACTTCTACTTATGACAAGTTATATATGAATTTTTATCATTTTCGTTACTGTCTGAAGATTTTCCTATTAAAACATAAATTGAAACTTGAAACATAAACGTTACATGTTTGTATTCATTTCTCTTTATTCTCTGTCTTGCTTCATTTAAAAAAAATCTAGTAGGTGTTTGGTGAGTTAAGAGAACGTCCACAGATTCTTGCCCTATAGAGCAAAGTGTTTACTGAAATGGTTTTCTTGTTTTTGCCTGTTGAGCTGAATGGGGTGAGCTGGGCTGAGATTGGAGCTTCTGCCGCTCAACTCACAGTAAATCAGTCCTATTGTAAAGCAAGCAATTTTTAAATTCATATGTCTTCTTGAAGGTTTTATGTTGGACAGACCAAGTACAATTTCTCTTTTCCAAGCCGTATTTTTTTTTTTTTTTACAGTGAAGTTTTGTGGAAAGATCAGTATGAGAGCTCCCAGTTCACTGATCACTTTCTCTCCCTGAAATACTTTCTGTTTTCAGTTGGGAGAGTTTATTTCCTGTAAGATCAACAGCATGACAGCATAGCTATTATGGAATGATCATGTGTCTTCTTCAAATACAATTTTGGCTTTATGTGGTATTTATTTGTGACAGGAAGTTTTGGTATAAGGATATTAAGTTAAAGACTAGAAGCAGACATGCTTTGTCTACAGTGGTCTAAACAAACCTGAGTGTTGTTTGAGAAAGTAGTCACAGGAGCAGACTGTAAGTCAGTGATTCTAACTTCTGTCTAAAAACAAAGCACAATCCCATCTGCAAAAGTGCTCATTTCATGCTTACTCAACCATGTTTACATAGCAGAGACCTGAGATAATACACCAAACTAAAGATTGTTCTGTCTCAGTACCAGCAGCTGAGCATAGGAGCACACATCTTTAATCCCAGAATTCTGGTGGCAGAGTCACGAGCTTCTCAGAGTCTGAGGCCAGCTTGGTTTACAAAGCCATCTCCAGGAAAGCCAGGGATACAACCTCTACTTATGACATGTTATCTATGATTTTTTTTATCATTTTCTGCTGGCGTATGCAAATATTTCCATTAAAACATAAATTGTAACTTAAAACATACAGTTTACATTCATATATGAATCTTTCGTTATTCTCTATCTTTATTTTCTAAAACTTCCAGTGGACCCTATCTCAATGCCCTGCCACCACCACTGAGAGGTCCAGAAAATACTCATTTTGATATGCTTCAAGAGAAAAGTTTTAATCTCTTCTGCTTGATCATTACTCATCTATAAGACACCATAGCCTTTTAAGTGGTCAGACCACTTAAAAATATAATGTATTAGTTCTGAATTGTGAAATGCTTATTGACATCTTGTTTTGAAAGGCAAAACTCAAAAACATCAAGTGCCTATGTCCAAACTTTCAAAGACAACATAGATTCCCCCCCCACAGGTAATAAGATGGTTTAAAATAAATTATTTTGTTAATTATTATTTTTATAGGTTTACTGTTTCCAGCATCTTATCCCTTTCTCTCTTCCCTCAAACTCCTGTAATGTTTTCTCACCCTGTTTCTATTCAAATCACATTTTATTTATTATTCTTTCCAAAATTTATGTATTTTTCTTTCATTACACAAAAATTCTTTTCTCATACCATATATAATCTGAATACAGTTTCCCTTTCCTCTACCCCATCCATTTCCTCCCCACCTTCTCTCTTATCTGGATCCACTTCCTTTCTGCCTCTCATTGGGAAGAGACAGGTTTCTAAGCCATAGAAACAAAACCTAACAGAATGAAATATACCAAGATTAAAAAACCAAATCCTATCAAAGTTGGACAAGAGAAGCTGACAGAAAAATTAAAGAGCCCCAAGGAAGGGCACACAATCAGAGACCCACTCATTTACAGTTCAGGTGTGCCACAAACACACTAACCTGAACACTACAGTGTATATGCAGAAGACCTTGCACAAGAGTTAATAGCACCCGTGATTGCTCCTTCATTTTTGCGAGTTTGTATGACCTTTGCCAGCTATTTTAGAGGGTCTGGTTCTGATTGCTGAATCCTGTCTCCATTACTGCTTCTTTGCAGTTCCCTGAACTCTACAGGGAGTCATTGGGTAGAGAAAGTCCAATTTAGAGCTGCGAGTTCCAAGATCTCTCTCTCTCCCTCTCTCCATCATGTCTGACTGGTTGTCTCTGCATTTGTTCCTGTCTGCTGTAGAAAAAAACCTTTCTGATGATGGCTCAGTAAGATACCAATCTATGAGTATAAATAAAAGTATCATTAGAAATTATTTTAGTCATCTTATTCTTACTTCATTTTAGACCAGTAGTATTTGGTTTTACCTCAGTATCTGGGCTGTCTATTCTCTGGTTATTGGTCACCCAAACAGAGTCAGTTTTGACTTTCATATCAAGGAGTGAAAAAAAAAAAATCAAATTAGAAATCAATGAAATGGTTGATGGTGAAAGAAAAGGTAATTCACAATAAATTCAAACTCTCTTAAATTAAAGTTTTCCCTCAAACATACGTAGTTTAATTAGAAAGAATTTTTTAAATGATATACAATATTCATAAAAATAAAAACAAATAGAAATAAAATTCAGACGTTTATGAGTTAAAAGACATAGAAACATGGATGGAGAAGCATAAATAGACTTAAATAATTAGAAATTCAGGCAAAAAAAATGTATAAAAAATAGGCAAAATTCTGTTTCCAAGTACTCACTCATACATCATTAGGTATGGATTTCCCTTGTTCAATAGTTTAATTCTAGATTTTACAAGAAAAACTATAATCACAAAACAATGATAAGAAGGTTCGACATTGGTGGATGCCTTGACAGAGTTAGGGCTCACAAGTAGAATCAAGCTCAACAAGATTAATTGCTCCCGTAGTTTTGTATGAGTATATCCTTATATTGAAGTTTGAGGAATTCTGAGGTCCTTCAGAATCAGATTTCTTAGGTCATTTTCTACACAGCCTCATCTTAGTCTCATTTGGCAAGTGATGAGGCTGCAATTCATTTCATCTTGTTCTGAAAATATTATCCTGCACTTTTTTTTCCTCTTTCTGTGGTCCACCGAAGGAGCTTGACACAGAGTGCAGGCATACTCAGTGATCTCTCTATATGGTCATTTTTTTTAATAGAAGGAGTAGGAAGAAATATTAACACAACCAAGGCAGAACAAACACTAGCTTGAGTCGACTGCTTTCATCCCTTTACTATGCTAATTTTATCAATTCTGAAACGTTTCTATTTATTTTGTAGCATTACATTCCAGAAAATTTATTTATATGCATAAATACCTTAAAGCTTACAAAATAAAAGAAATTTGTACAAAATATAAACCAAAGCATAAAGACAGTATATTGAGAAAAAGGAAGGGAGACTTATGTAGATGTTAGGGACACAGAAAATCTCAGTGAGGAACTCTGCTGAGTCTTTGGTTAAAAATAAATTTAATTTTAAAAAAGTAAAGGATCAGATGAAAGCTATATCATACACTCACATCGTACATGGATGGCTTATGTTATGCTACAATGCTAGGACTTACTGGTCTGGGTAAATTTCATTCAATAAATAAAGACTGAATGTGTTGTACGTGCCCTAGAAATAGAAAACGCTATCTTGAGTTGAAGAACAGTCAAGTCATAAAATTAATAAAGATTTCTGTAAAACATAGTGAACTTCAAAAAAAAGTTCATAATATTGGGTTGTTAATATAAAAATGTTGTTAAAATATGTAATCTACAGGTGGAAGGAGAGGGAAACCGGATTCCTTTAATGGTGTAGCTTCCAGAAATCTATGAGGCTGCTGTGGAATCCTCACTACCGAGAGCACAGAGGATCACTAATAGTCTAGATAAGTTACTCCACAAAAAGAAAAAAAAAAAAAGAAAGAACATGAAGTTGAGAAGGTGGGAAAGTCGAGAGAGCCATTAAAGGAGTTGAGGGGGTAATGCAAAGTTAATGTGATCAACATATTTTGGATTTCAAAAATCTGATAAACACATTTTAAAATATATTCACTAGGACTTAAATTTGGTATCCAAAATGAATCAACTCAAGTTTTGCTGTACCAGAGAGCTCTTCTGAGAGCTGCCCATCCTCTTCTGAGGTCCATTTCTTTATTCTTACATCTCTAATTGTTAACCTTTTACCCTTTTCCAGTAATCACTCTTCTTGATTTTATAATGCAACCTTGAAGCACTGCAGATTGTAGAGAGTAGAGGTATCTTCTTTAGTAAAACTCAAGTACTCTCTTCACTAAATAAGAGAAACCAAACTGTCAGGGTTTCTTTCTTAGCATTGCTGTTGCTGGCAGGGGCAGATCTCCAGGAATATCAACCAAACATGGCATATCAGGTTGGAATAAGACTAGGTACTTCCACTTTTATTGAGGCTGGTAGAGGCAATCCAGTAAGAGGAAACAATCACAAAATCAGGCAAAAGAGTGAACTCAGTGACTGGCTCTTTGACCATCCCCCCCACCACCACACACACACACACAGACACACACACACACACACACACACACACACACACACACACACACACACTCCCGAGGGAGAAGCAACCTTGCCAGGACACAGAGGAGAACATTGCAGCCAGTCCTGATGAGACCTGATAAGCTAGGGTTGGATGAAAAGGGAGGTGGACCTCCCCTAATGGTCGACTTGGAAAGGGGCATGGGAGGAGATGAGGAAGGGAGGATGGGATTGTGAGCAAATGAGGGAGGGGGCTACAGCTGGGATGCCAAGTGAATAAAACGTAATTAATGTAAAAAAATAAAAATTTAATTAAAAAAAGAGTCAAGGATCGGCCTTGCTCACACTTAAGATTCCCACAAGAAGACCAAGATACACAACTGTAATATATAATCAGAGGCCTATGTCAGACCAGTGCAGGCTCCCTAGTTGTCTGGTCAGTCTCTGTGAACCTCTATGAGAGATGGTGAGTTGATTCTGGGCGTTTTCTTGTGGTGTCCTGGATCCCCCTTCCTCCTACAATACTTTCTCCCCATCTTCAGCAGAATTCCCTAGTTCCACCAAATGTTTGGCTTGTGTTTGTGCATCTGTTCTTATCAGTAGCTGAATGAGGCCTCTCTGATGTCAGCTGAGCTCGGGACCAATATGTAAGTATAGCAGACTATCATTAAGAATAATTTCCTTGACTTTTTTTTTTCAGCTTCTGGGTCCTGGTCCTCCAAGTAGTGTCAGGTGTGGGCTCCATCATAAGTCACAGGCTGGACCAGTCAATGATTGGCCACTTGCACAATTTCTGCACCAACTTTACCCCAGGACATCTTATAGGCTGAAAAAAATGTAGGTCAAAGGTATTATTATTATTATTAACAATTATAATAATTACGAAAATAATTATTAAATAATTATAATAATTAGTTACCATGGTATTTAATTTGTAGTTGTTAATTATTAACAATTATTAGTTATTAATTTTATTATATAATGAATTTGGCAATGTTCCTTCTGTTTCTGTTTTGTGGAATAATTTGAAGAGTATTAATATTAGCTTTTGTTTGAAAGACTTAAGAATTTTGAACTAAGCCTCTGCCCTGCAGACTATCAAAGCAGATGCTGAGCCTGATGGCCAACTGTCAGGCAGAGAGAATGGAATTTTATGTAAGAAGTGGGAAATAGTAAGAGCTGGAGAGGACAGGTTCTCCACAAGGAGAGCAACAGAACAAGAAAATTTGAACACAGGGAACCTCCCAGAGACTCATACTCCAACCAAGGACTATTCATGGAGATAACCTAGAACCCCTGCACAGATGTAGCCCATGGCAGTTCAGTGTCCAAGTGGGTTCTATATTAATGGGAAGAGGGACTGCCTCTGACATAATCTGACTGGCCTGCTCTTTGATCACCTCCCCCTGAGGGGGGAGCAGCCTTACCAGGCCACGGTAAAGGACAATACAGCCACTTTTGATGTGAACTGATGTACTAAGATCAGAAAGAAGAGGAGAACCTCCCCTATCAGTGGACTTGGGGAGGGGCATGCATGCAGAAAGGGGAGGGAGGGTGCGGTCAGGAGGGGAGGAGGGAGGGGCTTATGGGGGGATACAAAATGAATAAAGTCTAATTAATAAAAAATTTAAAAAAAAAGAAAAAAAAGAATTTTGAACTAAAACTGTCTGGTCGTGGGCTTTTACCCCTTTGGGAGATTTTTAATGACTGCTTCTATATCCTTGGAGGTTATAGTTTAGGTTGTTTAAACTTAACTTAATTTAACTTTGGTAAGCTGATCAAGAAAATTATCTATTTATTTTAGATATTTCAAATTTTGTGCAGTAAAGTGTTTTGAAGTATGTTTCTGTTTTTGTTTCTGATTTTTTTGTCAATTTGCATATTTTCTCTCTTCCTTTTATTTAGTTTGGATAAGAGTTTATCTTGTTTTTTTCTCAAAAAACCAACTCCTTGATTCATTGATTTTTTTTAATTGCTCTCATCATTTATACTTTATTGATTTTCAATTCTCAGTTTGATTATTTTCTGCCATTTACTTTTCTTGGATGTGTTTCATTCTTTTTTGTTCTAGGGCTTTCAGGTGTGCTGTTATTTGCTAATAAGGGATCTCTTTAATTTTTTTATGATGACACTTAGTGTTACGAAATTCCCTCTTAGCACCAAGTTTATTGTGTCCCCCAAATTAGGGTATGTTGCGCATTCATTTTCATTGAATTCTGGGAAGTTCTTAATACCTTTAATATTTCTGCTTTGACACAGTATTTATTTAGTAGAGAGTTGGTCCATTTCCATGAATTTACAGGTTTTCTGCTATTTCTGTTGTTGATACTCAGCTTTAGTCTGTCATGGTCTGATAGGATACAGAGGGTTATTTCAGTTTCCTTGTATCTGTTTAGACTTTCTTTATGCCTGCATATGTGGTCAGATTTGAGAAGGTTTCATGAATTACTGAGAAGATATATTCTTGTGTGTTCACGTGAAATGTTCTGTAGATAACTGCTAGGTCCATTTGGTTCATAAGATCTGTTATCTCCATTATTTCTGTTTAGTTTTTGTTTAGATGACATTTCCATTGGTGAGAGTGGGGTGTTGAAGTATCCCAGTATTAATGTGGGGGGTTCAATGATTTAAGCTTTAGTAATTGTGTGTGTGTGTGTGTGTGTGTGTGTGTGTGTGTGTGTTAAATATATGTGGGCATCCTAGCATTTGGGACATAGATGTTCAGAAGTGGGTCATCTTGGTGGATCTTTTCTTTGATGAATACAAGTATTCTTCCTCATCTCTTTTGACTAATTTTGGCTGGACAACTATTTGGTTAGATATTAGAATTACTATATCATCTTGTTTCTTGAGTCCATACACTTGGAAAATCCAAGTATCCAAGACATTACTCTGAGGTAACGTCTATCTTTGTTGCTGAGGTACGTTTCTTGTGTGCAGCTGAAGGAAGGATCCTATTTTTGCATATCTTCTGTTAGACAGTTTTTTATTGAGGGGAAGTGAGTCAGTTGATACTGAGATATTTTAATGACCAAGGAATTTTAATTCCTGATTTTTTTTTTTTTTTTTTTTGAAATAAACAATAGTCAACTCAATTATTTAGGGTTGATAATTCAGAGTAGGCCTCCTGAGTTCCCTTCCTTATCTGCCTTCTGGCAATTTTGTTTTTTTTTTTTTTTTTTTTTTTTTTTGCTGGTGGTGGCCTAAGTTTGTTTCTGTGTTTCCTTCTTTGTGTTTTGCTTGCGGACAGACATTGTTTAAATTTGACTATGTTATGGAAAGTTTTGTTTTCTCCATCTATGGTGATTTAAGGTTTTGATTGGTATAGAAGCTTGAGTTGATATCGGTGTTTTTTTTTTTAGAGTCTGAAAGCCATCTGTGCAGGCCCTTCTGGCTTTTTGTGTCTTCATTGAGATGTCAGGTGGAATTCTACCAAGTCTGCCTTTATATGTTACTTGACCGTTTTCTCTTGCAGCTTTTAATATTCTTTCTTTGTTCTGTATGCTTAGTATTTTGATTATTATGCGGTGGAAATACTTTATTTTCTGGTCTAATTTATTTGATGTTCTGTAAGCTTCTTATAAGTTTATAGGCATTTCAGTCTTAAAGTTAGGAAAATGTTCTTCTATGATTTTGTTGAAAATATATCCTGGTTCTTTGAGATGGGATGCTTTACTTTCTTCTATTTTTACTATTCTGAAGTTTGGTCTTCTCACACTATACCAGATTTCCTAGATGTTTTGTGTTGGGAATTTTTCAGATTAACATTTACTTTCACCTATGCATAGTGGGTATTGTTTTTTTTTTTTTTTAAATCTCTCTTATGGCTGAGATTTTCCCTTCCATCTCCTGTGTTCTGTTCTTCATGTTTATATTCATGTTCCTGTTCACTACCTAGATTTTCTGTCTCCAGGATTTCCTCAGTTTGGGTTTCCATTTTCCGGTCTTAAGCAGCTTTATTTGTTTACTTTACCTTTCCCTCCTTGGTTTTCTTGGAATTCTTTAAGGGATTTATTCATTTCCTCCAATGTTTGTTTGTGTTTTGGATTTCTTTGAGAGATTTATTCATTTCCTCTTTAAGGGCCTCTATCATCGTCATATAATTGGTTTTGAGGGCTTTTTTTTTAAATTTAATCTGTTAATTGGAATATACAGAGCTTGCTGTAGAAGAGCTGGCCTCTGGTGGTCCCATATTGCCCTGGCTCTTGTTAATTGTGTTCTTAAGATGACCTCTGGGCATCTGCATTAGGAGTAATTATAGGTTTAGGTACCAATTTCTGAGTTTTCTTTATTGGATAGAAGTTTTGTTTTGTTTTGTTTTTATCTTTATTTCTGTTTCCTCCCTGGTATGCTGTTCTGAGAGGCCTGTGTTTTTATGACCAGTCAATTCTCAGATCCAAAATGGTGTCTCTCCTAGGGGTTAGGTGGACTGTGTGATTTCTGCAGTTTTGAGTGCCAGCATTGCCTCTGGGGTTCTGAGATTCAGGAAACTGTCATGGCCTTTGGAGTTCAGAGTACTGACATGTTCTCTGTTAGAGCATGTTGCTTCTAGGCTTCTGGATATTGGTATGGTCCCCGAGGTTCCAAATACCAGCTCGGTCCCTGGTAAAGTAGAAAAGTTTTTGCTGGTGTTATAGGCTGGGAAATGGAGCCAATCTGAGCAGATGTTTTGGGGTGCTGGGTGGGCTCAAAAGAGTGTTAGTATGAGGAGGAGTGTGTCTTACAGGGATTTCTGGATACCAGTGTCGCCTGGTAGAGTAGGTGTAGGTTTTCTGCCAGAGTTGTGGGCTGAGGTATAGGTAATTATTTTATTTTAAAAATGATTCTATGTTATTAATTGTAAGCTTTAGCTAGACAGTAGTTGAAGCCAGAATTATGAGGAGCTATAAATTAGTAAAGGAGCAGTTATCATTCCAATTTTCAGTGTCTTGTTGACATGCTCAACATCCTTGCAGTCACTATAGGTTGCTGGGGCCAAGGATGCGATAGAGCCAACTTCTCTGCCTACTCTCTACCAACTGACATTTAAATGTAAGTCCGAAAGCAAATAGCATGAGCTGCATCGTTGGAAAACAGAAAAATTTACAAGAATAGTAAAGATTTCCACCGTGTTTCTTTTTATTGGCTCATTTCAAAATGTTTTAAAATTTCATAATCCTGTAGTCAGTGCAATGTCCACTTTCATATGTATGATTTTGGATTTGAAATGTCCCAGAGGACCCCATGTTGTGGTCTGTAGCTGGAGTCACTGTTATGAGTGGGTTTGAAAAGTTTAAGAGGAATGTTACATCAAAAAGAAGTGAATCACTAGGATAAAATGGGGGGGGTGCATTAGGTGCATTATACCTAACCTCATCCAGCCCTCAGGTCCTGCTTTTTATCTACCATCAGCTGAAGAATTTATCTCCCCAGAATTTCCAACGATCATGATCTGCATCATGTTTCCCAAGTCACAGGGGAACAATTCTAATAAAGCCATGTACAAAGCAAAAAGTCCTTCAAGTTGGTCCTGTCAGGTGTTTTGTAATAAGAGTGAGAGGATTATCTAATGTCACACCTTCACACAGAACAAAAGCATTTTACTAGTTGTATGCAAGAATTCTATATGGACTCTTTTAGTGAAATCAATATTGAAACTTCAAAACGTTTATGCATCAGAAGAGAAATGATTACTGAATGTACAATGTTTTATAGATTTGCAACAAAAGAACTACATGGTTTAAACTTTATTATCAAAAACAATATGATACTATTTTTTTAAAGAAATATGTATCTAAATAGATCACTTTAAAATCACGTATAATCTCCTGAAATATAATTAAATGTCTTTTTATTTTTAGTAGCAGAAGTAACCATCAAGAATTTAAAATTTAAAATATATAGCTAACAGAAAGTGAAATTTGGAAAACAATACTGATGGAAATCTAACTTTAAATCCATCTGCTGTATTTTCTTTACTTTTTTTTCACAATTTTGAATCTGGGCATTTATTGAACATATTTTTCTATGTAATTTAGTAAATATTGATAATAAATATATACATTCATCATTGTAGTCAATATTCATCATTGTAGCCAGTAAGTAGCATTTGAAAATAATTTTGACTTGAAATAGCACGTGACATAACAGGAGATGAGCACCTGGGATTACCAGTACAAAGAAAGATGAATATTTAAGAAGAAAAAAAATACTAATTACCCTGAATTTTATCATTGTAGATAATTTCCATTCATCAAATTCTTACTTTCTATCTTATAAGTAGATAGAATTTCTTCAGTGTCAATGTTTCTCTTATATTTGTATTTTCAATCATAGCTTCCTATGTCACTTCCTTAACAAAAGTGATTTTTCTTAAATAATCTGAGGTCAAATGTGAGAATGAACTATTTAGAGAACTTCAAGTATGTCTCAACTATAACTAAAACATATTTTGTAAATATTGTTGAGTGGATTTCTTCAGATTAATTAACTGACAAATGTGTGAAAATTAGCTGTCATCCACAGGAAGATTTCAGCAACTTTTTGTATCAGTTAAGATCATGAGGATAAGAAGCTTTGGGCACAGGAAAAAGAAACAAGCCATCAGTAGGGAGAGCTGTATGATAAACAAACCATCATCCACATCAAAACTTCCTTGGTACCTAATTATGAAAACCTATTTTTGGACGTTGGTCTGATGTGTATTACTGGCCTCATGATCTGATTACACCTATCCTTGTTTTGTAAACCTGCCTAAGACATACTGATTGGCTGACTAAACAGCCTACACCTTGGCAGGGCAGAATGGGATAGGCATGGCTAAGGTTCCTGGCTTTTGGGTTCAAGAGAGAATCACACGATTCAGACAAGAAGAGAGAAAGAAGGAAGAAGTCACATGGGTTAGCATGGAGAAAAAAAACACTTTGGCTGGGAGAAATGACTCCAATAATGGTATGAAAAGGCCCAAATGAAGAATACAAGCAAGTACCATGATATTATGGATGGAAGGTAGACCAGATGAGAAAGTTTATGTGGATGGCATTGGATAGGGGCTGAGAGATGGATGGTGACAATATTGGGACAGTGTAAGTGAGGGCTACTATGCAGAATATATAAAGATCTCAAGAAATTAAACACCAACAAATTGAGTATCCAATTCTAAAATGGGGTAAAGAACTAAACAGAGAATTCTCAATAGAAGAATATCAAATTGCAAAGAAACACTTAAAGAAATGCTCAACATCCTTGGTCATCAGGAAAATGCAAATAAAACAACCCTGAGAATTCACCATACACCCATCAAAATGGCTAAAATAAAAAACTGAAATGACAACACATGCTGGAGGGGATATGGAGAAAGGGGAATCCTCTTTCATTGCTGGTGGGAATGGAAACTTTACAAATACTTTGGAAATCAATCTGGTGCTTTCTCAGACAACAAGGAATAGTGCTTCCTCAAGATCCAGTTATACCACTCCTAGGCATATATCCAAAAGATGCTAAAATATACAAGGATATTGGCTCAACCATGTTCATAGCAGCTTTATTTGTTATAGCCAGAATCTGGAAACAACCCAGATGCTACTCAGTTGAGTTATGGGTAAAGAAACTGTGGTACATTTACACAATGGAATACTACTCAGCAAATAAAAACAAGGAAATCATGAAATTTGCAGGCAACTGGTGGGAACTAGAAAAGATCATTCTGAGTAAGGTATCCCAGAAGCAGAAAGACACACATGGTATATACTCACTTATAAGTGGATATTAGACATATAATATAGGATAAACAGACCAAAATCTGTACACCTAAAGAAGCTAATCAAGGAGGACTCTGAGTAAGATGCTCAATCCTCATTTAGAAAGCAAAGGGGACAGACATCAGAAGAGGGAGAAAACAGGGAACAGGACAGGAGTCTACCCACAGAGAGCCCTTGAAAGACTCTACCCTGTAGGGTATCAAAACAGATGCTGATACTCATAGCCAAACTTTGGGCAGAGTACAGGGAATCTTATGAAAGAAGGGGGAGAGAAAAAGATTTGGAGGGGACAGGAGCTCCACAGGGAGAGCAACAGAACCAAAAAATCTGGACACAAGGGTGTTTTCTGAGACTGATATTCCAACCAAGAACCATGCATGGAGATAACCTAGAACCTCTGCACAGATGTAGCCCTTGGCAGTTCACTGTTCAAGTCGGTACCCTAGTAATGGGAACAGGGACTGTCTCTGACATGAACTCAGTGGTCTGCTCTTTGATTACTGGCCCCTCTGGGCCGTGCAACCTAACCAGGCCACAGAGGAAGACAATGCAGCCATTCCTGATGGGACCTGATAGACTAGGATAAGATGGAAGGGGAGGAGGACCACCCTATGAGTGGACTAGGGAAGAGGCATGGGTGGAGAAGAGGGAGGGAAGGTGGGAATGGAGGGAAGGGAGGGAAGCTACACGTGGGATACAAAGTGAATAATTAATTAATAAAAAGAAAATATATCTTAAAAAAATACCTGCCCTTCCAACCCAAGGTAATGAAGCAATTATAAAATCTAATAGGTGTCTGTGTCTTATTATTTGTGATAGCGGGTTAAATAGTACCACTTTGAGAATCATAGGGCTAACAATAAACATTATATAGCCCAACACTATTTTTTATTTACTACAACAACCTGTTGTGATTTACCTGGTAAATTTTCATTGTACTTCTCTTTGTAAGCCAGATTCTGTTGTGGGCTTCCTGCATAACAATGGGATAGAATGCCACCTCTGCATAAGCGAATCCCAGTCCCATGGGGCTTTGCTGACTTGTGGGTGTGCTCTGGTCTAGGGTGTGGTACAGCAGGACTCCTGTCCAGAGTGGAGCTGCAAGAAGTCCGCACACGCTGCTATTAAGTCACAGACTGCGCTCTGCTTAGAGATCCTGTATGGTTTTCTGTAAAGAGTATTGTTGGTGGTTCAGGTTATTTAAGTGGCATCTATCAAGAATTTATTTAATACATTAAAGGGCTAGATCAAACACACATGCATTCACACCACACATACACACACCAGAGAAGAGATACAAAGAGAAACAGAGACACACTCAGAAGAAACACTGAGAGAGTCAGACACATGCGAGCACACACACACACACACAATGTGGGTAAACTATCTTCATTTTTAACAATGAGGAAGAATATTCTTTCACGAATAAGACAATGCACTGTCTCTTTCTGACTATACTTTCTATTCCATTGATTTTCTATACAGAACAGGCTAACCTGGAACTCATGGACATTCTCCTGTCTCCTCTTCCCACGTGTTCACTTTCACAGGTGGCTATTTCAGTGATTTTTTTCAAAGTCTGTGTATACATGCAAATAATAGGAGTTTCAATATTCTAAGTGAGAATATCTAGTATAAGTTCAGAATTTCTGAAATTCTAATATGGAACATCTGGTAAGGTTTGTTGAATTAGAAACACTTTGAACATAATCTTTCAAATTATACCAAGTGTTGGTTTCATGCTAGCTACAAAAAAAATTAATATTCAATAATAGATATATTATTATACCTGCATGTACAGCTAGTCCTCAGCACACGCTGAGAGTTCTCAGCTTCCTGAAGAACTCTCCAGATGCCAGAGAGAGACAGTACCAGTCTGATCTGCAGAATCCAAAAACAAACAGGGAAAGTTTCAGATAAGACAATGGCCAGGGGTAGGCGAAAGAACACTTCCAACATAAATCAGGACATCATGACTTCACCAGCAATCCCCCAAATCGATGGATACTCCAATTCAGCAGAAGCACAGGAAAATGATTTTAAAGCCATGCTTGCCCAATTATTTGAGGTTCATAAGGAGGAAATGAACAAATCTTTCAAAGAGTTGGCCAGTCAATTGGAGGTAAAGAAAGAAGAAATAGACAAAAGCCTTGAAGAAAAAGAGGCAAACATAGCCAAACAAATAGATACACAAGTAGAGGAAAAATTAGTGGCATATAAAAAGGAAATATTATTATATATAATGTTCTATATATTTTTTGAAACCTAAAAATACTCTTTATTTATGCCATCTAGCCAAAGGGCATTGCTCATTCTAATTTTCTAAAGTGGGCTTCTATTAATTCATTAATTTAGATATTTTTGTATATCTCTGCCTTCCATATTTTGTTTTTAGGTTAACTAACAAAAAGTGATTTAAAAGTATATATAAAGAACTAAAGAAGCTGAAAAGCAGCAAACCAAGTAATCCAATTAAAAAATGGGGAACAGAGCTAAACAGAGAACTCTCTGTAGAGGAATATCGAATGGCAGAGAAGCATTTAAAGAAATGCTCAACCTCATTAGCCATTAGGGAAATGCAAATCAAAACAACCCTGAGATTTCCCCTTACACCCATCAGAATGGCCAAGATCAAAATTTCAAGTGACAACACATGCTGGAGAGGTTGTGGAGAAAGAGAAACCCTTCTCCACTGCTGGTGGTAATGTAAACTTGTACAACCACTCTGGAAATCAATCTGGCACTTTCTCAGACAACTAGGAATAGCGCTTCCTCAAGATCCAGCCATACCACTCCTAGGCATATATCCAAAAGAGGCTCAAGTACACAAAAAGGACATTTGCTCAACCATGTTTGTAGCAGCTTTATTTGTAATAGTCAGAAGCTGGAAACAGCCCAGATGGCCCTCAACTGAAGAATGGATGCAGAAATTGTGGTACATCTATACAATGGAGCATTACTCAGCAATGAAAAATAAGGAAATCATGAAATTTGCAGGTAAATGGTGGGACCTGGAAAGGATCATCCTGAGTGAGTTGTCCCAGAAGCAAAAAGACACACACGGTATATACTCACTCATATAAACATACAACATAGGATAAACCCACTATAATCGGTACATCTAAACAAACCAAGCAAAAGAGAGGACCCTAACTAAAATGCTCAATCCCCATCCTGAAAGGCAAAGAGGATGGACATCAGAAGAAAAAGAAAACAGGAAACAACCTAGGAACCTGCCACAGAGGGCCTCTGAAAGCCAGAAGAAGAAAACAGGAAACAACCTAGGAATCTGCCACAGAGGGCCTCTGAAAGCCTCTGCCCTGCAGACTATCAAAGCAGATGCTGAGCCTGATGGCCAACTGATGGGCAGAGTGAATGGAATTTTAGGTAAGAAGTGGGAAATAGCAAGAGCTTGAGAGGATAGGAACTCCACAAGGAGAGCAACAGAACAAGAAAATTTGAACACAGGGAACTTCCCAGAGACTCATACTCCAACCAAAGACTATGCATGGAGATAACCTAGAACCCCTGCACAGATGTAGCCAAGGCAAGTCAAGGGCCAAGAGGGTTACATAGTAATGGGAAGAGGGACTGCCTCTGACATAATCTGATTGGCCTGCTCTTTGATCACCTCCCCCTGAGGGGGGAGCAGCCTTACCAGGCCACAGAAGATGACAATGCAGCAATTCCTGATGTGATCTGATAGACTAAGATTAGAAGGAAGGAGAGGAGGACCTCCCCTATCAGTCGACTTGGGGAGGAGCATGCATGCAGAAAGGGGAGGAAGGGTGGGATCGGGAAGGGAGGAGGGAGGGGCTTATGGGGGGTTACAAAATGAATAAAGTGTAATTAATAAAAAAAGAAACATCCGTTACTTCATTATTAAAAGTTATACATAAAAGTACTTAAATAAGTTTGAAAATTGTCACTTATCCTTTAATTTCATGGCAGTTTTGTTTGATAGAACATGAATAAGGAACAACTCAGCCCTTTCCCAGGTCACAGAAGAAGTTCAGCAAAGACTTTTGAGACTGCTCATCTACAGACAATGTCTGCAGATCTGTGGGTCTCACATTCTCTCCAATTCTACTCTTCTTTTCCCATAACACAGTCCAGTGAGTAAGCTACTGGGAATACATAATGAATGAGCACCGATCAAAGTACTCCCAAATCCTTTTCTCATTTCTGACTAGAATGTTCAAGGGAAGAGGCCCTCGGTTCACAGTTCAACAGGCACATATGTTACCGGTAGAATTATTGTTTACACATATCGGGGAAGGAGGATTTCCCTGAAAGTATTTCCAGAAAAAAAAAGAAAAGTTCTGGGAGTGTTACTGATGCTGAAAATTTAACATATTTTAGTGATACATGGGCAAGTTTTAAACTCAGCCTCTGTTCTTCAGTGTGCTATGGAAAATGTGATATTCAAATATCTCTCTGACATATTTTTTATGAAAATTGAAGAAAGCAACACTTTATACTTAAACTCCAGCTTATGTCACATAAAAGTTTCTTTTTAAATAACTCATTTAATTGCAAAACAACTCCTTTCTTCTCACATCCTAGCTCTGTGAAAGATGACATAGAAGGTAAATGATGGTTCAAGTACACATTGGCCTAGGTACCAAGGCTCATTTCTGCTCATCTCAGAATGATTTGGCTTTTCATGTTCCCTTGGGTCTCTAAATAAATGTTTTCAAAAGCACAGATATCTTTCTGCTGTTCAGAGAATAACCTGCATCCTTAAGATCTGAAAATACTGTTTTCTCCAGATAGCCAAAAGCAGTGAGGACCCAGGAGCTCCCATGAAAGAGCAAAAAGAGGCATTGACAGTTGCCCAAGTGCTCAGCAAGTTCAAGCATAAGCTGTGAGGCACCGTCTTTGCACTGACTCCTTCCCACGGACCTCATTACCACTTCACTTTACTCCGAAAGCCTCTCATCTTCATGCAAATGTGCTCATGGCATCTGTTCTCTCTCCTCCTAGAGAGGCTTTGTACTCTTAATCATCTGTGAGCCAAAACTGAGCTGCAAAACATCCAGGTTTATCAGTAATAATAATCTCTCATGAGCATTTATACATTTTTCATCAAACAGGAAGTACAGAAAACTAATTTTAATAATTCTGTCATATAGTGTATAAGAGATAAATGGTCCTTTCACGTGTTATTAGGCTGTAGGTCCCTCTCAAAGATATAATGACATAAATATATACTACTCATGTGGAGGCCCTAAAAACTAATGATGAAAGGAGACATTCTGCCAGTCTGGAGAAATATCATTCTGGACCGAAAGAACAAGAACGTGGATTGTGACCATGAGATTCTACACAACCAACAGCACATCCTCCTATGAAATTATATAAATATACCATTCCTGAAAACAGTATTTAAAGACTCATGGTTAAGTGAGAAGGGAAAATAAATGATTACAAAGGAAATCATTCAGGAGAGTTGTACAGTCATTAGGCTAGATAGAGTAACTAGTTCACTCTGTGTGTGCAGCTGTATATGTGCATTTAAATGTATGATGTGAATGTGATATTATGTGTGTATGTGTATGCATGCATTGCATATATGTTAGTATTTGCATGTATTTATATGCATATATCTGCATGTATTTATGTATGTACATGTGTATGTGTGTACATGTGTATGCATGCATTGCATATGCATGTGTTTATGTGTATGTATATATAAGTGTGCATTTGTATGTTTGTATGTGTATGTGTGATTGTATATGCTTATATTTACATGTATGAGAACATAAACATGTATCTGTGTATGCATGTATATGCATGTGAATTTGTGTGCATTGTATATGTGTGCACTTGCACATATGATTTTATAAGCATTCATTTGGTGTATACACATGTGTATGAATGCATTTTATACAGGTGTGTATTTGTATGTATATGTGCTTATGTGTGCATTTGTGTGTGTATGTGTATGTGATTTTATATATGTGTTTGTTTTGTATTTGGCTATGCATGTGTGTTTTGTTTATGTGAGCTTTGTGGACATGCATCATGTATATTACATATTTATATATGCATGGATTTTTGTGTGTACAATGTAGATCATGTATGTAATTTTTGTATGTATGTGCATATGTATTTGTGTGTATGCATATTTATATGATTGCTTTTGTGTCTATGCCTATGAAGCCACCTTTATTTCTGTAAGTATGTAAACATGCAGGCCTGTTATCTGAGTTGTGTACATGTGTGCACTTCTCCATGTGCCTTTGTACATGTGTGTGCAAGTATTTGCATATGTCTTTCTGTGTGTGTATATATATTTCTAAATGTCTGTATGTGTTTATGTATTTGTGCATATGAACTTATAATGTATACATTTATGGTATTTTTGTTTATGTATGCATGCACGCTGTACATTTCTATTTAGATAATCAAAAGCCACAGTGGACAAGCAGTTGAAACCTCAGTAAATTTGCAATGTAGGATTAAAGGGTTTAAGAGGTAGAAACAACATGATTATTGAGAGGACCAAGGCAGGGAGAAAAAATGCATTGTTTTCAAGGTGGCTATTTGAATCAAAGGACCTTATCAACTTGGCCTTGATCTGAGCAATGTCAAACTAATGCTTTACCACCTGCAGTGTGTGGCAGAGTGGATGATATCTTGCCAGCTGGAACAAAAATAATGAGTTCCGAAGTACCTTACCTATAAATCACCTACCAATTAATATTGTCTAAGATCTGCATATATGGCCTAGAATTTGAGTATTTACATGCTATGGCACCCAGCATTATCACAAACCAACAGTTTCTCCATTAACTGTACTCCTTTGTGCTGGATATGTAATTGGTCATTCTAACCCACAGGTGCTTAGAAAATTCAAGCTAGTAAGAGGCAGAGTAGGAGCTTAAATATTCTTACATAATTATCTTCTCTTTGGAAGAAATCATTCATTCATTAAGTATTGTTATTCCCTTAGTAGCTTACTACTTGCTAAGTACTAGTTGTATGACTTTCAATTATGCAAATGGTTCTAGAAGACAAGATATGTTTTAAGGCTAAATTGCTATAGCCTTTCACCATAATAATACAATTAAAATTTAAATTAAAGCACAATGATATGAGAGTATATTCTCATATGCATAATGCAAACTAGCCAAGTGCAGTATTTGTAAATAAAATGGGTAGGGCACAGAACTTGGGAATGTGTGACAAAACTAGATGTAGAAAACTCTAATTTATAAATTACAAAGAGAATTGCTTCCTTACTTGTCTCATTAAAGTTTTCATAATTATATAACTAACGTAAAAAAAGAAAGGAAGCAATTACATATATTTCATGTAAGGAAAAAATGAGCAAATATGAAAAACATAACTAGTGATCATTTTTAATGAAATAAGATTGTCCTGTAAGGACATGTAAATTAGCTTGTCCTGTAAGCCATGTTCATGGAGAGAAATATTGTATTATTAGACATTTGCACACACCAACAAGATTGGTATAAAAGACAAGTTAAATGTATGTCTTTTTCTAGAAATACACTTCCATACAATCAGTTTTAGCCAGGAAAAGTAATTAGTGAAAAGAGTTTGAAGCTACGGGTCTCATTAGAAAAGCAAGAAGTTGAAATGAGAAATAGCGAAGTACGTTCACAAGTTACAATTGCAATTCATGTAGAATACAATTTTAAATCAGTTTTTTTAATCCCCATCCAAACTAACTATAATATTTCCCTTTAATATATAGACATGAATTATAATTGTCATAAACTAAAAGACACTGAAGATTATGGGGTTTTTTTTTTATATTGCTGTAGATTGAACAAAGGGCTTTGTCCAGGCTGTTCTAAGCATCACATTTCCTACTTTGAACATTAATCAAGAAAAATATTACTGAAATATTAGAAACACAGTTACTTCGCCTTGCAAACAACAGTGTTGATGAAACTTAAATGCATTTTCCATGCTCTCAGAACTAATCTCAAGATCTGTTCTCAGGAAGACTTGCCTTGATATATCACAATCTTCTGTATTTAATTATAGCTTTTTCCTGTTAAAACTACGATGAAAATTAAGCTCAATGTTTTAACTAGCTATCATTTATCTACCTATCTATCTATCTATCTATCTATCTATCTATCTATCTATCTACCTACCTACCTACCTATCCGTCCGTCTGTCTGTCTATCTATCTCTCTATTATCTATATTCTATAAGTAATCATCTATTGATATCTATTCTCTATAGATCATCTATAATTCACCTACCTTTCATCTATAACCTGCCTATTATCTATCATCTATGTATGTCTATCTTCTATCTACAGAATAACCTTTTATCATGTATTCATCTATTTCTGTCATCCCTCAGTCTCTCTATCTGGCTTTTGTCTGTCATTATCACTTCCTTTGAGTATTACTACAGTGTTCCCCATTTGAATTTGCTCTCGAAGTTTTATCAGCTGTCTTTCACTATAATTACTTTTCTTTTCGGTTTTCCTGGGCAGGGTTTCTCTGTGTGGCCTTGGCTGTCTTGGACTCACTTTAAGACCAGGCTGGACTAGTACTCATAAGGATCTGCCTGCCTCTGCCTCCCAGAGTGCTGGGATTAGAGGCTTGTGCCACAATGTTCAATCATTTGCTAACTCTAGTTTCTCCTAATGTCTTGTGTTTATAACATAATGCTTTCCTCTATTTATAAAACTGATTAAGCCTATACAACATACATTTATGGCAATTAAGAACTCATTTTTATTTCTATAACAACTATGTGTCTCATATCATGAAAATCATGTATGAGCCTACTATATTAGTCAGAAAAAGTGACTTTTTCAAATATTTGTACTTGCAGAACTCATTGTGAAAACACCCTGAGGCCTCAACACTACACAAATAACTATAGGCAACTACAGGTTGCTGAGGATGGAGGACATAGTCTTTCCCAGGATGAAGACACCATTTGGTTATCCAATACCAAACAATATGAAAATGTGCTTACAAGTAATGTTATACAAACTGAAAAGAATACATTTGAAATATATGTATATATATATATGCATATATGTAAATACATGTAATAACAATTAATGAAAAATAGGACATGAATTTGAAAGAGAGGAAAGAGGTTTATCTGGAAGTGTTTGGAGGGAAGAAAGGAAAGGGAGAGATAATATACTGTCATTTCAAAAAGAAAAATAATACAAAAGTATAAAAAGAAAATGCAGATGATTTAAGTAAGCAAAAATGTTGTTAAAAGTTATGCAGTTTTTATATTTTTATAAGAATAAAATGTATAATATATATTTCATAATAAATTTAAATGTAGTTATATATGTTTATATTATTTATTAAGTCTGCTCCTGTCATAATTACTCAAAATTGATTTAATACATAAACATAAAGCTTTGAGGTGTAGAAGTGTATTTGATTAGCTTTATTGGCCTTCTGAGTTATGACCAAATATGGATTTCTATACATGCTCAAGTAATATATCTTAAGCCACTTTATTCACTTAGAAGACACATGTTCATGGCATCTCCAAGCATCTGTGCTTTGAAATCAAGCAGGAAAACAGCTTTGTTTTCAGGAGTGTATTCTATGTTAAATAATGTGTAAAGGTCACATTTAGAGATGCTAAGTCATAAAATGTTCAGTCTAAAAATCATGACAAGTTTGACCTTTCAGGGGATAAATACATCCATGGGACCATGGATGGGCTGTGCAGAATACATCTCATCCATTTTCCAATTGTTTATTAATTCTTAACTTCTTAGTTTATTCTTATGTGAAAGGTTTTAACACCACAATACCTTTAAGGTCAGAGAAAAAAATATTGCTGATAGTATTGTTTTATTTTTTAAGCAATCCTTGTTTCTACAACTTGGTAACAATTATGTAAAATTAACAAAACAGTAGAGTTTTTCCTTTTCCTATCTGTTCATCATATTAATATTGCTCAGCCTACACAGTGTCAGACAACATCACAGAGCTTCCGCTATGTTCATTTTTCATGCCCTTTGGTTGAAATGAGCCAGAGCATACTCAGACACTGTACACTTAAGCTTGAAGTATGTGTTGTCTAGTTTTATGTCAAGTTAGCACAAGCAAGAGTCACTGGAAAGGAAAGAGCCTCAAGCGAAGAAATGTCTCAGTGAGACTGAGCTGCCGGTGAACATGTAAGACATTTTCTTAATTAGTGATTGATGGAAGAGGCCCCATCTCATTGTGGTTGGTGTCACCATGGACTGGGTTCGATAAGAAAGCATGCTGAGCAAGCCATGAAGAGCAAGCCAGTAAGCAGCACTCATGCCCATGCCTCTTCATTAGCTCCTGCCTCTAACTTCCTGCCCTGTTTGATTTCTGGTCCTGACTTCCCTTGATGAACAGTGATGTGGAAGTGTAAGCAAATAAACCCTTTTCTCTTCCACTTGCTTTTGGTAATAGTGTTTCATCACAACAATAGAAACCTTAGCTAAGACAAGATAGAAAATGAAAAATCTGTGATGGAGAGTTGAAGACGAAAATAAAATCTTCCAAATATAAGAAAATAAAATTTGAACAGAAAATGCCTGGGGCTGGTGAGATGGCTCAGTGAGCAAATGTGCCTGCTCCACAGCCTGATGTCCTGAATTCAATCCCTCAGACCCATGTGGTGAATGGGAAGAACTGTGTTAGTCCTGTGAGTTGTACCCACATATCATGGAACAACACACATGCTTACATGCACACACGCCAATATTAATACAAAATAAACGTGTTGTTGTAGTTATGTTTAATATTGCAGTGATAAAAACATCACGCCCAAAGCAACTTGGGAAGAAAAGGGTTTATTGGGTTTATGCTTCCGTAGCATCGTTCATTATAAAATAAATCAGGACAAGAACTCAAACAGGACAGGAACCTGTAGGCAGGAGCTGATGCAGAAGCCATAAAGGAACACTGCTTACAGGCTTGTACATAATGGTTTTGTCTGTTTTTCTTATAGAACCCAGGACCACCAGGTCAGGATGGCACCCCTTATAATGGGCTAAGCCCCCCCAATGACTCACTTATTAAGAAAGTGTCCTAAGGTCTTGCCTACAGCTGATCTTATAGAGGAATTTTTTTTCAATCAAAGTTGCCTCCTTCAGATGACTATAACTTGTGCCAAATTGATGTAAAGCTAACTAGACTATATAATATAATTTTAAATTTTAAGAACACAGGCTCTATTGCCTGCTTTTTGATCACTACACCCTGGGGGACCGCCTCACCAGAACACAGGGGAAAAGGACAGACTCAGCTGTTGGGGGGAGGGTGAGGAATAGGGGAGGAAGGATGGGAGAAGAAGGAGAGAGGGTGGGACTTGGAGAAGGGGCCTACAATCAGAATGTAAGGTGAATAAATAAATTAATTAATTAAAAATAACCATATTGTGTGAACAATTTCAGTTAGAGCACTGAAGCACTACAGAATGACCACAGTGAGGCAGAGAGCACTGGAAACGAGAGCTCTCTTCAACAAGGCCAAGCAAACTGGCCTACTACCCAAGTCCACTTTCTTTCTATTTCTGTGGATGAAGTTCCCTTAGAACTCAGTAAACCTACTGTTGATGTCACAGCCCTTTTCAGCTCTGGCTTCTGCCCCTAGATCATCCTGCATCATCAAAACATAATCAGATATTTTGAGGGAAGCATCCATCACCACAGTTTTGGTAACACCTGTGTGTGAAACTGTTGTCACACAAAGACAGCTGAGCTGGCCTTGCTTTGGATCACAGGCCTGACTGACATTGGAACCATGAATACAATTTCTTTTGTTATTCATCCATAGAGAAAACAGCAAGAGGGAGCTTTTTTGGCACAGAGAAGTGGATTGATTTCCCTGCTCGAATTTTCCTCTCTGCTGCATTGTCTTTCACTGATAATAGAGAAAAGAGTAAACTTAGAACATTTGACACAGAAGCCAGTTGCCCAAATGTTAGCATTTGGCATTTTTCTACAGAAAATGTTAGATAATGGACTTTGTCCTTCAAAAATCATCTCAAAGTGGTAATTCCTTCACTTTCCTATGAAGGTAAAGAGAGCTCTTCTATTTTACTTATGCTATGTATCAAATAGAACACATATGACTTTTGGAACACGTATTCTACACGTCTGAATTTCTTTTATGGTATTTTGTAGTGAGAATTTTGGGATTTTGCTTTAAAAAGAACTTGTATATGTTATGGGAATATATTTTTGCTTTAATTTCAGGTGTAGTGGTATGGAGGGGCTTCGTAGCAGCTGTCAATGATTTGTCTCATGCTCTGACAAGGGTCTGGTTTTGCCAGCGGCAGATAGTTTCTGCCAGTTTGTGACATTTGAAATTCTGGGAGCTTTTCAGAGGGTATACAAATGCTAGAGCCCAGGTTAGTAGATGGATGCTGTTGGTCGCAGTTCATCAAGTAGTTGTGTACAAAGAAATGAAAAGAAGAAATTAGATATCCTGACAACAAAGATCAAACTTAACCCATGGAACTCAACATCCCTAAACAGCAGGAACTAGTCTAAGGATAATGATGTCCCCCCCCCCTTTCCCCTGTATCTGTGTTTTGTTTCTTTGGATTTTTTTTTAATTTTCTTCTCTCCTATCTAATGTTAGGGGGTTGAAAGGGAAGAAGTGGAGGGGCGGGGAAGGGCAGAAGAGAAAAAGAATAACCAACAAGGTATAAAAATGCAGGCTACAGTATTTAAATGAGACTTTAAAATGATGTTTTAATGTCCGTTGTTATGAAGAGTAAAATGACACTCCCAAAATTGTAAGGTCTTTGACATGGAGTGCAGTGAAAGAGGGGTTGCCTTAGCAGAGTCTGGCCTGGGTTCAGTCCATAGCCCCGGAAATGTCAGGACACTGACTGATAAGAACTGGGGCGTCTTCTGTGTTCCTTCTATTGTAAAGAAACAGCGTTTTCCCAAATGAACCAGTAAATGCCTAAAACTAACATGAAGCAAAATGAGTTTAACTATAACTAAATACATGATTTACACACAAAAAAAATATGTGCACACACACACAAATCCACATGAAAGGCAAAGAAAATTAACTGCTTGGTGAATAGAAAGTTTTGTCAACAGGACTTGGAGAGAGAAAAGAAAACACAATGAGAAGGACAATGTGATGACTATACATGTGTTCAAGTAAGACAATGACAAAAATAAAAATCAGTTAAAAAAATTAAAAAACATTTTATTTTGCTCTCATCTTCTCAGGCCAGACTTCATGAATTCTTTCTCAAAAATCAAATACTCCAGCATGGCTGTATCAGCTCTATCATTTATTAACCATTCTCCATTTTTCACACCAGGATTCCCCTCTCTGTTTTTCATACTTGCTAAAATTCAATATACCTTGCAGATTCTCTGTCATATGTAAATGTCAGTGATTTCCTTGGCCCCTTATCTGATTTCAATAAGCATGTCTCTTGTGCTAATTGTCTCTTCCCATCTTTACTGCAGCATTTTAATGTGTGAACATTTAATTTCCTGTTACAGAAATTCCCAATGCCTTTATGGATGATTTTGCTTCTCTGCCTTCCCCAGACTGCAGCTCTTTGTAAAAGTTAGTTGAGACTCCATAAATAGAATCTCATGCATTTCTATGTTCATTTGACTTTGTCAAACAAAGTTGAAAAAAAAAGTCAAAATTCTCAGTTCCAACAACACATGCATATGAATATCCCATAATCCCTTCGCACTCAGTCTTCCTTTGAAAATGTGATGAAGTATTGCTGTATATCCCAGGACAGGAGTTTTTTGCTACACTGATGAGCACTTTTATAAATGATTTTCAAAACTGCTTTGCAAATATCAAGTCCCACTTTCTACAGTGCACACCACAGTGACACATTCTAGTGCTGCCTCTGTTTCCCACTCTGCCATTCTGGTACACTTTGTGTCTTCACCAGCACCGTAAACTCTAAACACACATGCTTCAGTAAAGGGCGCAAAACAACTTCACTTACATATCAGGGCTTCTGGGGATGTTAAGGGTAAAAAATAATGTTTAATAAATAAAAAATGCACAGTACATATTCTCTTTTAAAATAATATCTGTTTCATTATAAAGCTTCATATCATGACACTATTCTTGAGTCAGAATAGGTCAAACTGGTTTTATTCATGTCTTAAATAAGAATTAAGCAGTGTAAATTTTTGAAAAGCTTGTATTATGATTATTGATCATCATCCGGAAATTATGTCAGAAACAGAAATGCAATTTATAAACCTAAGTGAATAGTGCATTTTGTGAATTTGACATTTTGAAACTGGAATTCCCAAGGGTTATTGTTTGCATTGAGGAAAACTATTTAGTTATATGATCAAAGAATGAATTAGAATAGATTTGTTTTGAAACAAGTATGTACTGATGTTGGGAAAATGACCAAACTATTAATGAAGTAGTTGCTTTGATGCAGCCTGTTATTGCAGTGATGTTATTTTTCCAGTCAGATGGTTCATGTTTTTAAGTTCAAATATCTTTGTAAGAAAACAGATAAAGAAACAGGCATAGGGATTAAAATCTTCATGCCATAATATCTGTTGTAGGAGAAAATCATCATAGTCATAGTCATTCCCATCATACCACCTATCTTATTGAGCAGAACTCCCACGATCCGTTGCTGAAAAGGGGTGTGATTCTGTTTCTTTATTAAGAAAGGTAAGCATAAAGGAACCAATGTTTCTTGTAGGAACATAACAATATGCATCTATTTAACTAGCCTAAGCACTACAAGAGAATATAAAGAAAGCATTCAAATTGTTCTATTAGTTCATTCCTGGCTTGCAATTAAAAACAAGGTGGCTTTAAATAAATACCCTTCTGAAGTGGGTAGATGTCAGTGGTAAAATACTTGCCTAGCATTTGAAAGCTCTGGGGTTAATCTCCAGCAGTGTAAACACAGAAGACAAAAAACAAAGAAACAATAGGCTTTTGTAGAGATTTCTTTGCTTAAATTGAGTGGAATTACTTATTAATGATTCATTTAGCTCTTGCTATTTACAATAAATATTACTGAGGACAGTCAAGGAATATCTTTACTATAAAAAGCCAAAGATCCAGGATAGCTTAGGTGTAGCCTAGTATTCCAAATTCCAAATTTCTAGAAGTCAACATTCTTATGCTATGATGACATCCTATATTTCCAAACCACAAGTTTTGAAGCCACTCCTCCTACCCCATCCCTTAATTTTAGTGAGAATCAAACACAGTGCCACTGTTGTGCACAGAGCAACATTTCACCTCCTTGGAGTCAGCCTTCTTTCTTTTTCACCCAGTACAGAAATGTAGATCATTAGTACTGAAAACACATACACATACGCAGTTTCAGGGACATTCATCTTGATGTAACAATGTATTACATTTGTAAAAAATACTGGGGTCAATTGTGAACTGAATTTTATATTCCTCTGTTTTAAAGGACAGTTAACAAGATTAGCATGTAAGCTTTTTTGGGGGGTGGGGACATGAATGAGAAGAAGCCTCCTTTATTCTCTCCTCCCCATCCCACCCTCTCACCCTCACTCCATTTTCCATATTTCCCCTCTCCCACTCCTCAGAGAAAAAGAGCCCCCCACCCCGACCCCAGCATAACAAGTTGCACCAGGACTGAGCACATCCTCTTCTTCTGTAGCCTGGCAAGGTTTACCAGGGGAAAGTGATTGAAAAGCAGGCAACAGATTCCATGTAAGAGTCAGCCCCATTCCCCTTACTAAGGAACCTGTATGAGGACCAAGCTGTCCATTGGCTACATATGTGTAGGTGGCATAAGTCCTATTCCTCATGGTCCTTGGTTGGTGCTTCAGTCTCTATAGGTCCCCTGGACCCTGGATTAATTGGCTCTGTTGGTCTTTTTGTGAAGCTCCTGTTCCCTCTGGGTCCTTCTATCCTCCCCTACCCCCAGCTCTTGCCCAAGACTCCCTGAATTCAACCCACTATGTGGTTGTGAGTCTCTGCATCTGTTTCCATCAGCTGATGGTTGGAGCCACTCAGAGTACAGCTATGCTAGGCTCCTGTCTGTAAGCATAGCAGAGTATCATTAATCATGACAAGGGTTGGCTGTCTTCCATGGGATGAGTCTCAGGTTGGACCAGTCATTGTTTGGAGAGTCCCTCAATCTCAGCTTTATTTTTGTCCCTGCACATCTTGTAAGCATGGAAAATTTTGGTTGAAGTTTTTGTGGGTGGGGTTGGTGCTCCCCTTTCTCCACTAAGAGTCATGTCTAGTTAGAGGGTGTTCTCTTAAGTCTCCATGACCACTGTTACTAGGAGTCTCAGCTAGAGTCACACTCATAATACTTCTAGGAGCCTACCCTGTTGTAGGTCTCCAGCTTATCACAGAGAAGTCCCTGCCCAAGTATTTTCTTCTCTTTGCAAGCCCTGTGTCTTCCTCCCTCCGCTTTCCTCAAGCTGATATCCACTCACATTTCTCTTCGTGGTCCCTCTCTTACCCTGTTCCCTCTCTTCAACCGCTTCCACTGCCTATTCTATTTCTACTTCTGAGTAGGAGTTAAGCATCCTCTCTTAGGTCCTATTTATTACTTATCCTCTTTGGGTCCATGAGTTATAGTGTGATTGGCTTCTACTGCATGGCTAAAATCCATTTATAAATGAGTACATCTGGTCCTTCTGGGTCTGGGTTACCTCACTAAGGAGGATCTTTTCTAGTTCCATCATTTGCCTGCATATTTCATGAATTCCTTGCTTTTACTAGCAGACTAGTATTCCATTGTGTAAATATACCACACTTTATTGATTCTTTAGTTAAGGGGCATCTAGGTTGTTTCCAGATTCTGGCTATTACAAACAAAGCTGCTATGAACATAGTTGAGCAAATGATTTTGTGATATTGTGGAGTATCTTTTGGGTATAAACCCAAGAGTGGTATAGGTAGCTCTTGAGTTAGAGCTATTCCTAATTTTCTGAGATAGCGCCAGCTTGATTTTCAGAGTGGCTGTACAAGTTTACACTCCCATAAACAATGGAGGAGGGTTTCCCTTCCTCCACATCCTTACCACCAGCACACCAGCATGTGTTGTTACTTGTGGATTGTTTTCTATTTATCTATCTATCTATCTATCTATCTATCTATCTATCTATCTATCTATCTATTTATTTATTTTTGCTCTCAGCCATTCTGATAGGTGTAAGATGAAATCTCAAAATCATTTTGATTTGCATTTCCCTCCTGGCTAAGGATGTACAGCATTTCTCTAAGTGCTTCTTGGCAAGAAATTTATTTCACATACTTGTTTAATATTATTTCTCCAGGCCTGTGTTAAATTTGGCCTCAATACCACATTGAGTTTAAAGTTTGTTAATGACTTCAGCACTTCTAAAAACACATTATTTCTAATTCTGGTCCTAAGCCCAACTGTAACAGACCTTAACAGGTAATCAGAGAGCAAATATGGCAGTGGCTGCAGTGTTCCTGTAATTATTTTATTTTCCTTCCTTCCAAGTGACATGACTTAATGGAATAGGAGATTATTATAGTAAAAGTCAGTTCTTTCTACCTGGGTTTCAGATGATTTATTGCTTGGCACATTAAAATACTAAGGTTAAGAAAATAAGCAGAAGTTTTACAAAATTAGTAGTCTTCATATACCAAGGGAACAACCAGCCCAGCAAGTCTTGCTTCACCAGTTTGCATGTGATAGCTACTTCAATTGGAAATAACTAATAGATAAAAGACATCATTTTTTTTTACTTTTGAGAGGATAAAATATGGTAAATAATGTTAAAGCATATGACCAAAATTTCCACTAATTTTTTATGAACAATAAATGAAGGCCATAGAGTGAAATGCCATGCCTAACATTTCACAGTGATGTGACCAGACTTGAACACTTAGAATTAATGACTATTAATTTTGCAAGGACTGTGTGGTTCCTTATATCTTGAAGTCTAAATTAAAATTATTGCTGTGCTTCTCCTAGGATTTTTATCATAATCGGATGCTAAATACATTGCCAATTTCTGCACCTATTGATTATATAATGTGGTATTATCTTTTGTTCTGTTGGGTGGTATACTACACTTTATTTCAGGTGTAAATCCCCTGATACACAGTCTAAATTGATATGCGTTTGAATTATAGCTATTAGTATTTTATTGAGGCTTCTGTATTTATGTTCTTCAGAGATATACTGGAAAGTATTTCTATTACCCTTTTGTTTATGAGATTATCAAATGTTTTATTATAATTAATATATCAACACAAATTATGTGTGCATAAATATGTGATTTTTAAACCGTATCTTTTTACTATTTCTTAATGTCATGGATTGAATTAATTGTTTATTTTTTCTAAGTAGCTTTTTCACTAATAATTTTTCTAGTTTGTTAGATGGAAAGTATCAAAACCAATAATATGTGTCTACACTTACATATGAAACATAAACCGAGGTGCTGAACTGGTTTTATAGTTGATGGCTTTATTTCATGTCTTTCATGTCTCTCTCTCTCTTTTTTTTTTTTTTTTTTTTATTCCTAAAACTTGATCACTTGGGCCCTGAGTACCGTGCAATACTAATATATCTACTAATATATCTACCTTGTCATTTCCATTCTTCATTAATCAAGATAGTTCTAGTCACAGTAACAAATAGGCACTGCAATGTAACAGCTAAATTGCCCAATTTAAGAATCTGATAGAAAAATGTGTAGCAGCACATTAGTAGCAGAGTCTGCTCACACTATGGGTATCTAATTACATGCTTACAACAGCCTTCCTGCTGAGCCTTCTCTCTCTCACTCAGCCAAAAGCCTGTGTTGACAGCCTTGCCTTGAGCGAGGCAGCCCCTGTGTCAGGGGAGATCCAACATGGGACAAAAGATGCACTGAGGCTGTGTGAAACGAAGTCACTCTCATGGGGCTCAAGGTCTGCTGAAGTCAGCGCTCTAAGCTGAGCTTTAGTCTGAAATGCATGTCACAAGCAGTGGCATGCATTTTCACTGAATGTCACCAGGAACTAAAATCCTCTGTACTTATGTGAGCAGTCAGGGCTTTTATACCCACGGAGGTTTGAATAGCTCTCAAATGTCTTGCTTTGTCTTTACTAGGACTGTTTGGCATGAAGGAAAGTACTTAGTATTGAGCTAGATGGCTAGAAGGAAATTTTTCAAAGGCATGCTATTCCGTGGTAGGTGTATGCAGACATTACATACAGACAAGTAGAAATGATCTGTGCATAATGTCTTTGTTACTTAAATAGTGGGGGATATAGCATTGAAAATGCAAAACCCAGCTGGGCGTGGTGGTGCACAACTTTAATCCTAGCACTCAGGGAGGCAGAGGCAGGCAGATCTCTGTGAGTTGTGGCTAGTCTGGTCTACAAAGTGAGTTCGGAACAACTAAGTCTACACAGAGAAACCTTGTCTTAAAAAAACAAGACAAATAAACAAAGTAAAATAGGAATGAGATTATAAGTGTTCCAACCATTATTTTGTCAAAACATGAACACAAATATGCTTTTTTCCATCCTTATCCTTTCCCTTCACAGTGCCACTGATGAAAATTACTCATCTGCAGTGTAGCCATGAGGTATTACAGACCCCATTCCACATACTGCGATTGCACAAGTACCCATTTTTCTTGAATACTTGAAGATTAATTGAAATATTCTGTATTGAAAGCTGCAGGAAGAAGTTGACAAACGGAATCATTTCAATATGTGAGAGACTCTAAATGCTCATCTACCACAGTGTAAGGGACAGAATGTAGAAGATCTCCCTATTTGTTCAACCATGTTCGTACCAGCTTTATTCATAATAGCCAGAACCTGGAAACAACCCAGATATACCTCAATGGAGGAATGGATACAGAAATTGTGTTACATTTATTTACACAATGGAATACTACTCAGCAATTAAAAATAAGAAAGTCATGAAATTTGCAGGCAAATGGTGGGAACTAGAAAAGATCATCCTGAGTGAGGTATCCCAGAAACAGAAAGACACACACGGTATATACTCACTTATATGTGGATAGTAGACATAATATATGATAAACATACTAAACTCTGTACACCTAGAGAAGCTAAGCAAGAAGGAGGACCCTAGGTAAGATGGTCAATCCTTCTCAGAAAGACAAATGGAATGGACATTGGAAGAAGAAGAAAACAGGAAATAGGAGAGAAGCTCACCACAGAGGGCCTCTGAAAGACTCTATCCAGCAGTGTATCAAAGCAGATGCTGAGACTCATAGCCAAACTTTGAGCAGAGCGCAGGGAATCTTCTGAAAGAAAGGGGAGACAGTAAGACCTTGACGGGACAGGAGCTGCACAAGGAGAGCAATAGAACCAAAATATCTGGGCCCAGGGGTCTTTTCTGAGACTGATACTCTAAGCAAGGACCATTCATGGATATAATATAGAACCCCTGCTCAGATGTAGCCCATGGCAGCTCAGTATCCAAGTGGGTACCCTAGTAAGGGGAATAGGGACTTTCTCTGACATCAACCCAGTGGTTGGCTCTTTGACACTCCCTGAGGGGCTAGCAACCTTGTGTGGCCACAGAGGAAGACAATGCAGGCAGTTCCAATGAGACCTGACAAGCTAGGGTCAGATGGAAGGGGAGGAGGTCCTCCCCTATCAGTAGACTTGGAGAGGGGCATAGGAGGAGATGAGGGAGGGAGAGTGGGATTGGGAGGGAATGAGGGAGAGGTTACATCTAGGATACAACGTGAATAAACTCTTTCTTCTCACACTGATGAATTAACAAAGGAGACTAACACTGAACTTTAGTTTTATCGGGTCTTTTGTACCTCACAGAGGTGGTCCACCAATTCTCTGTAGAATGGATGCATTCTGTTGGTACTGGCTTGACTTTCTTGCTATAAGGCCCTCTCATACATTCTAATTCAACAGCATAAATCATACACAATTTCATGTTAGAGCAATGAATAGCTTATGAAAACAGATGATGCCAATCAAATCGGTGAGGCTCTCTCTTTTTCACAAACTAGGTAGGAGATGCTCAGTTGCTGGATTAGTAGGACAGATAGATTAATTATGTAGGTAAGATATCACCATGACAATAATATCTACAAGGAAGTAGGTACCAGTTGAACCAGAGTTCAACTGACAGAATGCTTTTCTTCCCAAGTTGCTTTTGATGGTATTTTAAGCCAGCAACACAAATTGTAAGGTACAGTGCTGGCCAGGCTGACAGTCATCATGGAGAATGTGCCCCAGGCATCCTCCTGTCTCTGCCTCTCCAGCTCTGGGATAACTGGCACTTCTCCAGGAAAAGTCTTTGTTTTTTTAATCTTTATTAATTACACTTTATTCACTTTGTATCCCCCTTGTGGTTCCCTCCCTCCTCCAGCCCCAATCCCTCCCTTCCTCCACCCTCTGCATGCATGCCTCTCCCCAAATCCACTGATAGGGGAGGTCTTCTTTTCCTTCCTTCTGATCCTAGTCTCATCAGGAGTGGCTACATTGTCTTCTTCTGTGGCCTGCTAATGCTGCTTTCCCCTCAGGGGGAGGTAATTAAAGAGCAGGCCAATCAGTTCATGTCAGAGGCAGTCCCTGTTCTTATTACCATGGAACCCACTTGGACACTGAACTGCCATGGGTTACATCTGTGCAGGGGTCTTAGGTTATCTCCATGCATAGTCCTTGGTTGGAGTATCAGTCTCAGGATCAACCCTGTGCTCAGAATTTTTGGTTCTGTTGCTCTCCTTGTGGAGTTCCTGTCCTCTCTAGATCTTACTGTTTCCCACTTCTTTCCTAGGATTCCCCCACTCTGCCTAAAGGTTGCCCATAGTCTCAGCATCTGCATTGATAGTCTGCAGGGCAGAGCCTTTCAGAGGTCCTCTGTGTCAGGCTCCTGACTTGTTCCCTCTTTTCTCCTTCTTCTGATGTCCATCCTCTTTCCCTTTCTAGAAAGGAACTGAGCATTTTAACAAGAGTCCTCCCTCTTGGATTACCCAGTTTCCACAGACGCCCTGGGCCAGTCTTAATATAGGTGGGGTGCTTGGGATCTGAAAGCCTGTTAACATGCTTATGTGAAAGCACTTTACTCACGCAGCCATTACCCTAGTCTCTATTGTGAAGTTTCCAAGCAGTAAATTTAGACAGTTTTAGATTTCTGTGTCCACAGTGAGCTGTGAACTAAACATCTGCAGATAGTTAATGGTTTGACTAGAAAAAAAAAAGTGTTTTAAGACTTGTGTAGAAAACAAGTGTTATTTTGTCTGGTACAATGACTAGCACCAAATTCATAAGAGAGAGAAATAAAGCAAAAACTCATTATAGATACCACATTCAAACCACCACCACCAACAACAATAACAACAAAAATTTCCTGTAAGAATAACAACTTTCATTTGAAAAACCAGACATGTTTTGTGCTGGATGGGATAGTGTCTTTTGCAATTGTCCTATTATCCTGCTTTTTTTTTTTTATTTGGTAGGAAAAGTCTTCAATCAATACCAGTGTCAGTGTTTGAAACACTGAGTTCCTTCAAATAGTCATTTATGTTGGAGCCCTTTCAGGAAAACTTTCCAATTTTAATTACAACACTTGCATTTTCTTCAGGTCAGCAGAGCACAAATTTAATAGTGAGAACCAAGTTGCTGTCATGCCTTAATTACAAAATCAAGTTAGAATCTCTTTGCTGATATTTCTGACTGTTCTCTAGAACTAATATTTCCAAATGCAGAAATTATTTCAATATGATGGCATGAAATTGAAACAAAAAACACTAAGACATATAATGAATGATTATGTAGAACACATAATATCCTGAAATAAATGGAGAATCCTTACATACAGTCTTTTTTTACCATATTACATCTGTTAATAAGAAGACTTTTCTCTTTAATAATGATTATTTAAATTGTGTAAGATATTGTAAGGACCCTGAAAATACTTAAATGTATTAATAGATATACTATTATACTTGAGTGTAATGACCCTGAGTAAGCTATTAACAAATTATTTATATCCCTTTAAAAGATTAAAAAATAAGGTTAACAAAAAATGTTGCAGTGTTTTAATGTCATTATACTATGATATAAAAGCCTGTGATTTGAGTGTTGGGCTATATATCAGAGGTAGACAGCACAACAATCCTGTGTAAGCTCCAGTTTTAAAATTTCAGTAAGGTGTACGGGGAAAAATGAGAATCTGATAGTAAGGTACTTGAATTTGACTGACAACTGCCCTTCACAATTTTAATAAGCAGGTACTTTATTCACTTTTTTTTTCTGAATGATAAAATTTCTCTGTTTTTCCCTGGACACTATCCAACATTTTTTTTTCTTTTTTCTTTCTTTTTTTTTTTTTTTTTTTTTTTTTTTTTTTTTTTTTTT
>REGO01001193.1:69475-111191 GCA_010120015.1 Rhombomys opimus
ATAGGTATCATCTACTGAGAAAAACAGATTTCATCTATCAAGGGCTGTGATGAACATCAACGTGAAAAACTGATCCTGAACAACAACAACAAAAATAAGCACAAACATATTCTTTAACTGAATTTTATTTGTACTGTGTTATGGATTTTATTGTATGTTGTAGGTGGAGATTAAGTTACTAATAATTATCTTTTTGTAAAGCTGCTGTTCATCCTAAACAGCTGTATATCCAAATCACAACAGAGACACTGGGATTTATTTAATTAACCTAAACAATGCTAGGCAATAGTTACTCCATCCTAAACCTCCAAGCCCTCATAGTTTCCTAACATTTACATTTTCCACATTATACTTGCTTTTAGTGATATATTAGATCCAGTCCATCTCTCCATGTCTTTCCAAGACTTTTTTTCCTGCCTTTGTTCTCCCACCTCTCTCCTGCCCTTCTCTCCCACTCTTTCCTGTCCTCTGGCTCCTCCCCTCTCCCCGCCTACTCCTTCCTCTCTATTGCTCAACATTGTGGCTGGTTGTTTTATTTTGTCATGTTTACACAAAATTGAGACAGGTGATGCTTAGAAAAAGAATCACAATGCAATGTCCGGATTAAAACCAGAGAGTCGGGGAGAGAAATGAGCATTTGAATGAACAAGGGTAAGGTGTATACATTTCAAAAGAACATTACACCAACAATTGCATATCACCATACACAATGAAATTCGTTCCATAGTTTTGTCTTTCCAGTGCCCTAACCTTTGTTCTATGGCCTTTAAGTACTCATGGCTAGTTTACAATGTTAGCTTATCTGAAATTTTTATTATCCTGTCACTCAATCCCAGAGTCATTGAATGTGTGCTGGAAAAAAAAGAAAAAAAGAAAAAAAAACAAAAAAAACAAAAAAACAAAACAGCCATGAGACCATAAATCAACCTTGGTCTTAAAATGTAAATTTCTCTCTAGAAAAAAGATGTATTAATTTGAATAGAAACTCTTCCTTCAGACAATCAACCTACTCTTCCTCTGCATTCCTTTCATATATACAGATGATGTCATTATAAACATGATTATCTCTCATTCTCAGACACACTGGCATGGACACTTTTCTTATAGGGATTTTTTCCAGTTACAGAAATGTTCAGTAATATCTTTCATAATAAGAAAGATTTTGTAATGATTTGCTAATCTTAAATACCAGATCATCCCATGGAAGATTAAGTCATTAGTTATAAGACATAAATGCACCATTTTCCCATTAGTATTTACTTCCCTTTTGTGAAATAATACATTCCTCTAAAATAGAGTCTCATGGTTATTATGGAGAAAAATGAAGGTTCTAGAATCTAAGTAACAGTAAAACAGATTTTTTTTTATATGAGCTTTTGTTACCATCTGGATTGACTTTAGTGGGGCCAAAACTATAGTAGTGGTCCACATTCTTAGAAAATAAGAGGGGAACATATTTACAGGCAACACACTCAGTTCCCTGATTCCATTTCTGAACAATCAGAAGCTAAGAGAGGAGAGGAAGCAATCTAAACGCAGTTGAAACAGAAATAGAATGAAAAAAACGTTCTCTTTCATCTGAAACCTGGAAAAAGACATCTGTTTTAACTGTGTTTTTATATTTCTGGGTATGTGCACTAATGAATGCATATACCCACTCAAACCAGAAGAGCATGCCATTTCCAGTGGTACTGGATTGTTGTGATCAGCCAGACATGGGTGTTGGGAATCAAATTTGTATCATCTGCAAATAATAATGATAATAATAATAATAATAAATACAGTCATAAGCCCTGAGTCATCTATCTGTTTCCATAGAAAAAATTTAAAGATCTTAATGGGGATATTTGTATAAGGTTTTCATTCATAGACTATATTCCACACCCTGAAATGTCAGAAAAGGTGTTTCTATCAAGACACTGCCAATAAAATGATACATAGTATGCTCTTCAGTCACTCAGTCATGTACAGACATTTGTCTTAAATGATACTTTACACTTATACATGTGTTAGTGTAAAGTTATCAATATATACCTTAGGCATTGGGAGAATTATAAATACTGTTATATGTCATTAATTTTATAGTATTCTTTTATTTGAAGTAATGTATAGTTGAATAACATACTGTACATAATTTGAATTTGTAAATGTTGAATTTTACTGTACATAATTTGAATTTGTAAATGTTGAATTTTTTCTATCAAGTTATCAATTCATTATCTACTAGCCATAAATCACCCCCCTTTTTTAACTTCTTTTTTATCTCATAGTTGCTATGTCTTGGAAAATATCTACTTATAATTTAGCATCATATTAAAATTTTGCAGGACAACTGAAGGTAGGAAAGGTATTAAAACTGAATCCACTCTGTAGTCAGCAGTGGCCATATACCCCAAGATTGCAAATGAGCATGTCCCAACCCAAAACTATAAATTTACTTAAATCATTATGATTTTAATTTTGAGGCAGTAATGATGAACTTTGCTGTTGCCAACAAATTAGACAATGGAAGAATGAACTCACAAATACAGTCTTTCTTCAGCAAGTCCAGAGTAGGCACTATTTTATAAACCACCAGTGATTTTGTTTTATAACTCAGTTGTATGATTTGCAAGTGTGAGTGATAACAGGATGTTGCAATGTCAAAAGACTGGATAGGACTGTAGACCTTTTCTACTCTCCTTGAGTATGATTTTCAGATTACCCAAGATGCGTAACCCCAGCCAAATTTTTCTTATGGACCATAGTTATCTCTCTCCTAAAGAATGCTGCTTACCTCCAAGAAAAGAGCAGATGCCATCCTGAGCGAATGTATACTGTCATGACCATGTGAGTATGACCATGAACATTGTATGAACATCGTAATCTCAGACCCACGGGAACGGCACAGCCTTCCCCAGGTCATGGTCAGTAGAATGGCAAAATCTCCCAGTGGTCCAAGTATGAATGTTGACAGAGTGCGTACGAAGTATTAACTGCCCCTTTCTTTTTCTGGGTGATTGCAGCCCAAGACTGTTCCCTAAAACGGAGCTGAGCTAACCCACTTCCTTGCTTAGCTATATAATAAACGCACTTCCTCATTCAACTCTATATGATATACATGCTGAGCTTCCAGGCTGCTGGTGTTCCTACATCACAGCTCACGGCTCACCAGAGTCCAGTTTTTCTGTTATGTGTGTCTGTTGTTTCTTCATTCCCTGTCACCCAAGTCAGGTCAACCCAAATTCCTGCAGCTTTGTAGCACTCCTTTGTTGTCTGTTTGGTTGTTTTAGCCCTACCTGTAGCATGCAAAAGACATTGGGCTTCGGAGATAATCCCTCTGTTGAGGTGTGTTGCTACTCTTTCATGTGGTAGAAACTGTGTTCCTAATGTGCTTTTTCTCTAGTGTCTCCTGTTTTGTTCTGGATAAATTTCAATGTGATAATTATACTAAAAATCAAATTACTGAGGTAATATCTGAGTGGACCTGGAATATAGTCACTGAAATTTCTTTCACTCTTTTTGCAAAGGCTGCATTTATTTCCCTTGGCAGAGATTAAATTAAATGCATAAGAATCAGATTGCCTGAAATAGAATTTGATTCTTTGGTTTATTTCTCAACAACATTTTGTAAATTTTTCTCATAGAAACTGCATTTTTCCTTACAGAGTTGTAAAAAATAAATGTGTCATTTTATGAGAGATCAAATTACAGTCTTGGTGAAAGTAGGAATCACGCCGTTAAGTTTCTTCTGCTAGATTATTCCTTATGTTTCCTCACCAAGTTACAATTTCAAAACGAGAGAATATATAAATCTGGGTGCTACATATTAAAAACAGAGTTAGGAATTTAGCGTGAATATTCATTTTTAGTGGGGTACCTTTCCTAAACACATCCCATTTCCTCATTTATTGTATTACATATGACTTTGCCTTTCCAATGACCCTCTAAATTATTTATTTAAAATTAGATCTTAAGATAAAAATGAGTACAGAGGTCACGTCTCACCTTGCAACACACACAAGGAAACAAGAGTGAAATGTTCAAGGATTGAGGACAAGAGGTAGAAAATGAATACTTTTTTTTTCATGTGTTTCCTCCAATTTTCTAGACATAAATATAGCCTGAAATATAAAATTATCCCTGTCACCTGTAGCCAGGGATCCTGCTTATTTCCATTGACATGGAAATAGAAGGAGGAAGCACAGACCTAACAGTCAGGCATGGATGGGGCTGAAGCAGAACTGACCTGTTGTCAACAGTTCTGTCTGCTGACAGAGTAAACACTGCTCTCCCCCCCCCAGACCACCCTGCTCTCCTCTTCCTTAATTAGTTTGTTAATGAGCTAATGTTTGCAGTAGTCTGTGAAATTAAACCAATGTGTTGTCTACTGTGACAGCTAAACATTTTCACTGGACAGATTTGGGTTTCACACTCACTGTAATGTCCTTTTTCTAATTCCAGCAAAATAAAAAGGAGGCTTCAAAGAGGTGCAGGTGTCTGAAGGGTAAATAAATAAGCAAACATGTGGAACAATTAAATAACCCCATACAAAGGGGATCTGAGGCAGGTGCAGGAACCACAGCAACAACTAAGGAGACAGGGCAAGAAAGCCAGGAGAATTTCTGTTTAGACAAGCCTATCTCAGAAGGCCATGTGGGTTCTCCCTCTGTATGCCATTTGAGGAAGCTCTTCAAGCAATTTTGTGGCAGTAATGAACTTTGCTGTCGCCAACAAATTAGACAATGGAAGAATGAACTCACAAATACAGTCTTTCTTCAGCAAGTCCAGAGTAGGCACTATTTTGTAAACCACAGTAGCATCTCATGAGCTCTATAATACTATCTCTACCAGGCATATTTAATTTTTTTATCTTATATTTGCTTTAAATGTTAACATTTATAAATAATTAAACAAATATTTTCTTAAACTTTCATCTAATAAATCTGATCTTGGCTAAATTAAAATATCTCTTTATTCTTTAGTAATACTTATAATCACACTTACAATACAAATGAGAAGTTTAAGTGGGGAGGGATTTTATCGGTGAATAAAAAGCACTCATAGCATGTGGGACCATTAAATAACCTCAAACAAATGGAAAAGATGGACCACCTATGATCAATGCAAAGCAGAATGTAGTGGGCAAGAGAGCCAGGCTCAGCAGTAAGAGCAGGGACCATTCACATGTGATGTGGGTGATGAAAGTAGCTTATAGGAAGACCTAGTCTTAGCCTTGAAGAACAGAAAGGATTTTAACAGGGAGAGATTATCTTTAGATCTTCTAGTAAAGGTAGGCATGAGAATAAAGGCAGAGACAAAGAAAATCATTAACAGGTTCAGGAGATTAGGAAATGATCTGACTTACTCTCCCAAGAGAGACAAGAAAGACTAAGTCCAAACACAGAAGTTAAGTCAAGAGATGGAGGGAAATTCTATGGAAAGCACTGGCTCTTATGCATACTTTGTGTGATACTTTGGGATCCTTTGTCATCTTAATATTTGAGGAGGCTGATTAGATTCTGGGTTTCACTGTAAGATTTGAAGGGCAAAGTTCAGTATTTTAGAGAAAATCTGTTTTAAGTATAAAAGTGGTAGAAACGAATACAGTGGCACTTATCCTTTAACAAGTACTGAATGGCAGGGTCTAATTTTTGAGATATTTAAAAGGATTCAGTCATTGTGGAATAGGAAAACTGGCTCAGATTTGATACCACCAGATTTACATGTACATAAATGTACCATCATTGTAAGATGTCTAGGACACTGGGAAACAGCAGTTAAGTCTCTGAGAAGTCAATTATTTACCAAAGGAAAAGAATGTGACAAAAATATACGTGAACATTTAGGTTACTAAGTAAATAAGGAAAGGGCATAGGGGGAGAAGAAGGAGGCTGGGTGGGACTAAGAGAACACAAGGGAGGAGGCTGCAGTGGGGAATAAATTGTAATACATAAATAAATATATAAATTAAATTTAAAAATAAAAAAGAAATTTTCATCAAAAAATAGATTTATCAACCTGCATTTAAACTTCCCAAGTCAAGGCTTCATCTAGATCTGCAGAAGGACAGAAATCTGTCTATCTATCTATCTATCTATCTATCTATCTATCTATCTATCTATCTATCTGTGTGTCTGTGTGTGTTTCTGTCTCTCTTGTGTGGTGCGTGTTTGTGTCTATGTGTGTGTTTCTGTGAATGCAGGTGCCCATGGACAGCAGGAAAAGTGTTAGTATTATAAGGTCCACTTAGATCCAACACAACTGAATCATCAGGTCAATACAGAAAACAAAAATTTGTTGTAATCAAGGCACTGTCGATGTGATTGATCAAGGATGTAGAACAGACTTGGGAGCTGAACTGAGATTGTTAGTTATTAAAAAAGCATGAGGCTGGTCAACTGATATTCTCTGCAAGAGGTTTATTAAGTGGGTATGGAGGAAGGGGGGAGCAGGACATGGGGGGAGAGAGAAAGGGAAAGGGAAAGGGGGCGCCCCAAGAGAGAGAGTAAGAGAGTGTAAGAGAGTGAGAGAGTGTATGAGAGACAGACCATGTGTCGGGGTTGTTCCCTTTAAGGGACAAGGTAACCATGCCTTCCAGGTGTGGCCACCTGGCCGGCAACACATGATGACATCATAAGTTGCTGGGTAACCCAGGAGCAGGTTGTGTTCCAAAATACTAACAAAGATGCCACCACCCTATGCCAGCCAAAATGTTGCAGAGCTTTTAAAAATTAATCAATCAGTTAATTAATTACAGTTTATTCACTTTGTATCCCAGCTGTATCCTCCCTCCCTCATCCCTTCCCAATTCCACCCTCTCTCCTTCTTCTTCTTTTATTTCCCTCCCCCAGTCCATTAACAGCCTTACCAGACCACAGAGGAAGACAATGCAGCCAGTCCTGATGAGACCTGGTAGACTAGGGTCAGTTGCAGAGCTTTTAAGCCAAAACCACAAACATCTGTGCCAAATTACACTTACATTTTTCTACAGGTCAAGATTTAGGGATAGAGGACTTTCCTAGGAACATTTTCCTGTCTGATACCTTTATCCTATTTTCATTGGTTGGTTTATTCAACTCTGGCAAGGCGACTTGCCTAGCATTCATGTCTCAACTTGCCAACCATGATGACAGGTACCCACATGCATATATGTCTCTGACAAGCAGAATGTCAGTTAATCAGGGAGGTTTTGGGAACTTAAATTTTATTTGACTGCCATTCAAAATGGAAGTTTTACTGAAAAAAAAAATGGCTTTAGTTTTGTTCCTCCTTATATTTGCTTTCTTGGAGCTGGATTTGCAGGTCGTTATGAACTGTCAAAGTTGGTTGCTGGGAACTGAAGCTGGTGTCCTCTACAAGAGCAGAAAGTGATCCTAACCATTTAGCTTTCCCTCCATCTCCAAGTATCACAAATTTGAGGTTAAACTGGACATCATAGTGAACATTTACATAAAAAATAAAACAGGTTCATTTCACTACTTTTCTATTGAACTGATTCATCACCATGACCAAAGCAACTTATAGAAGAAAAGATTTTGGGTGGCTAACAGTTTCGGAGGGTGAGTCCATGGCAGTCATGGAAGGGAGCACAGCAGCAGGAGGAATATGTGGAAGCTCAGCTCGTATCTTGAGAGAGCGAGAGCTAATTGACAACGTGTGGGATTTTGAAACCCAAGGCTTTTTCTCAGTGACATACCTCCTCTAACAGGGCTACATATGCTAATCCTTTGCAAAACACACATTTATGACAGAGGTGAAGACGATGATGATGAAGAACACTTGGAAACACATATAAAATGTATGCCTGGAAGCTGTGAGTTAGAGAAGCCTCCCTGAAGTGAGTGCCTCATGACAGTCTTGTGCAGCAGAGATCAGCATAGTAGATGGCATTTCCATAACTTGCTAGGATGAATGAAGCTTAAACCACCTCACAGAACTGATAAATAGCGTGGTATATGGACCAAGGTCATTTAGCTCTTTCATGATATCTTCTATGGGGCAGAGCAGCTTTACGACTAAGAAGGTAAAGTACAGAACGAAGCAGTCCTGTATTCATATCCCTGTGCTGTGCATTTTCTTTTCAAAACAATCCCCATCAAAACACAATATTTGAACCTCACAATACAGTATTTAAATTTGGATTTAGAGTAACTCTGAAGGTTGGGGCAAACATGGGTACCCACAGGATACAATTTGAGTGAGGATTAACAAAAACCCACCCTGAGTATAGTTGTTTCAATCCCATGAGGTGGGGTCTTACATATAATAAAGGGTGAAAAAGAGAAAAAGTAGGTACAGAACTATATTTCATCTCTTCTTTTGGGTCTGCTGAATTTCAAGTTAGCTTGGCATATAAGCTTCCACAGTTATTTCTGGCTACTCTTAGTTTATAGAAGTTTATAGAGTAGATTCAAAACAGAAAGTGAAGCATTAGATGTGAAAAAAATGTGTAGTTTGGTGAGAAAAAGATCTTGAATGAGTTTTAAAGTGTTCGCAAAGTGATCAGACAAGGCAACAATAATTGTTAAAGTTTAAGTATTTAAAATGTCATTTAAGGAAACCATGGACCTTGCACCAGGACAATGAGATAGATGCCATGTGAAAACAAAATTTCTCCCATTTAAGCTCCACAGTATAACGATAATTTTAGGCTTTTCATTTGAAAAGAGAAAACCAGAACAAAGAGAAGCTTTTCAGAGCTGGGCTTCCTAAGGAAATGTTTCTCCAGTTTTAACTGCTTCTGAAGTCTAAGCATCTAGGAGATACCTTGAGTTAGCAGCAGAAACTGGCTTCATCTACTTTGCAAGAAGAATTCTACAGTGAGGGTCTGATAGAGGCTTGTGTGAAATTTCCAGAAACCTGTTAAGGCCATGCAGCACATACCAAGGTTGTATATCAAGCACAAAAGTCCTGAGTGCACTGTGCATAAGCTGTGAGGTTGAGGAATGGGTTGCAACGAGTATCCAGGAAACCATCAATACCAGAAACATAGAGGAGCTAGCCCTAAGAGAAGTAACAAGTGCTCCAGCCAACAGAACTGGCAGGGAGTTGCAATGCCCTGTCAGGCCCCATGGAGCTTGGTATTTTCCCACTGGCTTTTGATCTTGTTATGATTTTTGTCTTCAAGTCCCTTGTTCCGGTTTCTTTCTTTCTTTTTTTCTCCTTCCTTCCTTCCTTCCTCCCTTCCTTCCTCCCTCCCTCCCTCCCTCCCTCCCTCTCTCTCTCTCTCTCTCTCTCTCTCTCTCTCTCTCTCTTTCTTTCTTTCTTTCTTTCTTTCTTTCTTTCTTTCTTTCAGTACCGGAATACTTGCTGAAAGTTGATGCTTTGCTTTTGGGTTTTATAGAGCCCACAGCTAACAGATAACCTGAAGTCAAAGAGAAGACAGGAATGTTTTACTGTTTTTATCTGTAACACCCCTTAGTTTCCAATTGTTCGTGTTTTGATATTTTTTGGCACTGCCATAAGCCTACAAAGGCAAGGGGGGGGGTTAATCTGGGCACAGTGGTGTTTTGTGAGACTGATACTCCAACCAAGGACAATGTATGGATATAACCTAGAACCCCTGCTGAGATGTAGCCCATGACAGCTCAGTATCCAAGTGGGTACCCTAGTAAGGGGAACGGGGACTGTCTCTGACATGAACTCTGTGGCTGGCTCTTTGACCACCCACCCTGAGGGAGGACCAGCCTTGCCAGGCCACAGAGGAGGACATGGCAGCAAGTCCTGATGAGACCTGACAGGCTAGGGTCAGATGGAAGGGGAGGAGGTCCTCCCTATTAGTGGACTTAGAGAGGGGCATGGGAGGAGATGAGGGAGGGAAGGATTGGGAGGGAATAGGGGAGGGGGCTACAGCTGGTATATAAAGTAAATAAAATTTTAATGTTTAAAAAAATTAAAACTTAATTAAAATAAATAAATGAAATAAAAGGTGTGGATTAATGTAATGAGTTTGGATGCCAAATTGACAACAGGTCAGAACTGACACTGACAGTTAATTTGCTGGAGTTGGCTTGCTTTGCAGCAGTAGAACCAATTTTCAAATGTCTGAGTGATACAGTGAATTTGTTCTACTTTAATTAATATGCAGAGATATATCTCATGCAGTTCCCAGGGAGGAAATATCTTTAGCTTAGCATTTTGGCCTCTAGACAAGTTCTGTATTAACTCAAACTAGAAATGAGTAACTCTGCCCAACATGAAACTCAAAGGACCCTTAAATAATGAGATTAGTCTTTATTTGTAATAGAGAATGGCCTTTTCACTTACATAAGCAAGCACAGTGAAACCAAGATCTATTGGTACACAACCTCAGGGTAAAATCAAAGTTAAAGTAGATCACTTGCTATGCTCATTCAGTTCCAGTGGAGATTAGATGTTACTTTGTAGAAAACATACCAAGTAGAAGGGGTTAAGTAAGGAAGTTAGATTCAGTACTAAGAACTCTGGGATGTCCTGATAATCACTAATATTCACAATCTACGGCCCTGAGCAACTTGCTCTGATATTCATTACTCTTTATCGTGGGTTTCATCATTATATTCTCCATTAGTTTTCTCTTTAGACAGTCCCTCACATATGCTTTCCAATATCTCCTCAGCTCTTTGCCAGACTCCCAGGTGTTCTGTGTTTCTCGGCATTTATAGAGACCAATGGGCATTACCAGACTCCTTTAACTCTTTCCTTGAAATCCATCAATTACAACATATGGCATATTACTTATCAAAATATGATTTGTATTGTGATTTTATCTTTAAAGAAATGTTTATAAAAAGAAAACATTTTCAAAAATATTATTTGTATGCAAAAGTGGCAATAAAACAAAGCCTATGAAATGCTGTTTAGTCTTCACAATGTCCCATTAGTTTTCACAATATCCTCTAAACCCTACAGAAATACTATCTTGTACTTAAATGTTGAAAGTCATCCTTAAACAGAAATGTACCCACAAAAACAAATAGCTCATAGAATAAATATATATAAATATATATACACATACAAATATGTTTTATATATTTATATATATAAAATTTTGTACATATATACATATATGTGTACATATATACACATACGTATGTATATGTATATATGTATGTACATACATGTATATATGTACACATATATTATATATAAGTATATATGTATATATGTATGTACATATATATGTATATTATATACATATATGTATATAATATACACATGTGTATATGTATATACATATTTGTACACATATACACATATGTATGTGTATATGTGTACATATATGTATATATATTTGTGTGTGTGTGTGTGTGTGATTTTAGTATAGCGATCAAGGAGAGGGATATACTTGATTTGATATTTTCTTTAGAATCTTTCTGGCGAAGGTAATCTCCACTTTTACATCCTTACTTCAGCAATGCAGTGGGTTAAGAACTGTTTATTCACATGGACACTTTGACCCTTTCACACACAGAAGACCTTTGCTGTATTAATGAATCTGACATGGAGATAAACGACTATAATTAGATTTCTGATTAGTTTAACTAAGATTATTTCTTTAGTCATGACTGATTTATCTGTTTCAGTCTCTGGTGGTGAATGTAGTGTATTGACAGTCTCCAAAGAGCAAATAAAATGAAGTTAAGTTTACAATCTAGACCCAGTAGTATTCTGTTCTCCAGAATGTAATGGCTGACACATCTACAAGGCTTTGCACAGGCCTATGGGGCAATGACCTGTGATACTGAAAGAGAACTTTTATAATGCACAGAAATCAGTCTGTATTTCCTAGAATAAAGAAAAAAAATTCACAATAGTATACCTAGAATAAGCTTTAAAACTCCATATTGACCTCCCCCCCCCTTCTCTTTCATTTTAGAGGAGGATGAGAATAGGTGCATCAGTTGAACAATGTTTATTAACAATGTGAGGTTCCTCCTAAGTGACCAACATAGTGAACTGAGAATGAATATGAAAAACTGTATCTAAGGATTAAGGAAATTGTGGTCCACACATATATCAGCAGAGGGGAGACATCAGTCCTTTTCCTTCTTTTCTCCTTTCTTGTCATTTTCTTCCTCCTCCTTCTTCTCTATCATGCCTATCCTGCCACTGACATAATCAATCCTCTCCTCTCCCTTCTTTGATATATGAGAAAGCAGCTGTTCCTGGCTGTGCCCTTCTGGGTTCAAGGAATTTATTCTTCTGCATACTGGGACTACAGTGTCTGTGATCATGACACTTTGATTTCTTCAGGTCTCAAACCCTCTGTTTTACATTCAGTATTTTTTCATATCCCTGCAATGGTTCTTTTTGTTTATAATTTCTGATAAACCCTGTAGTCCTATAACCATGTGTGCTCTGGGAGAAGCATCCAAGTCTTCTATCTCACATATGCCTAGGTGAAAACTTTGTGAAATTGCTGAAATGAAATACTCTTCACACTATGCTGTGGACTGAGAAGCTAAAGATCAGAGAAGTTTCCTTTGCGAAGTGCATTACATAATTTTTTATAAACTATGGATTTTATATCTGTGGGAGCTCTCAGCAGAGGAGACACATTCATGGAAATAGGGTAGTGTAAAGCACAAAAGTCATTAATGACAAAACTTCACTTTCTAAGTGCTTGGCCATTAATGGATGGCTGAAGTGAACATACAGACCCAGGACCCTCTTTGACATAGAATGGTTGTGTGAAGCAGACTTAAGTTCAGACCCTTGTCCATGTTGTTTTCTATTTTCAGAGACACTAACAAAGAATGATGTTGAGTTCCAGTGGTGATTATCACTGAAATGACATCAATTCTGGGCCATTTCAGCATAAAGAGCTCTAAAAACGTATATGTTTGAAACATTGAGTTCAGGCAAGCTTTCAAAATTGTTTTAAATACTAAAATATTTTAGCTTCAATTTCTTTAACAATGAGGATACCCTCTCCAGCAGAAGGGATGACTGACTGAGAAAATGACTAATGTCACTCCCTACTTGATTTTATCTTCTATATAAAATATTTCCAAAATAATGATGCTCATTGCATACTTGATTCAGTTGTGTAAATATAATTTTCACTTTGCACTGTAGTATAATTTTCTCCAAAATAATTTCAAATGCTCTCAATTTCAAATGACAGTCTGTCCAAAGGAAATGAGGAATGAGAGAACAAACAAAAGGTAGAACGCGAGGAGTCTTTGAAATAATTCACCTCCTGATCTCTGTCTGCAGAGGACCTTATGGTGGAAGGCAGGTGACCTCATGGGTTAAGGAACATGTGTCCTCACTAAGCTCTGTACATGTGGGACACCTTTACAGGGTGGTAGAGATGGAGATTCAGAACAGCAGGGTACTGAAGAAAACACAGCTGTTTGTGAAAGGCATTTCAGAGTGTGTTCCTAGGACATTACCTTAAACCTGAAGAATGAGAGGAAATCTATAAAATAATATAATTAGGAGGACCCTGATAATTGGAAAGATCAATTTTAGAATCATGCTACACAGAAATCAGTATTCAGAAAGACACATGAGATGGGGAGCTGTATCCTTTATCTTGGTATTGCAGTAGGTTAAGTTGAGTTAGCCTCATCTACCAGAAACTGCCCATCCAGAAAGTGGTTTTACCTAATGTCTCAAATGGGACAGAAGATTATGTGTTTTCTTCATATTATACTTGATAAAACAGTACTTACTACTGCTTTGTGTGATTTCTCTGTTTATGTCCCATTTTACCGTTATTAAACATATCTTACAAGTTATAAAATTAACACATGTACTTCTTAGCACCTATATCTTAGTGAAATCAAGGAATGTCTTGAAAGCATGAAATTATAGATACAGGATGGGTGCATACAGGATTTAAAGTTAAATTCCAAAACTGTGAAGGAAGTCAAGTGCTATATAATAATAATAAAATAAAATAAAACATTGATTGCTAATCCTCACATAAAAATGTTCCATAGTAAGACTTGTAATTTCATAAGACCCAATGATATGCAGAAAACAGGGTACTTGGTGTATGTAACTCCTCCTTCAAAGAATGCAAGACATTCAGTGTGGGCTACAACAAGATCACTAATTGAAAAAGAAAGCATGAGCTTTAATACACTCCATGAATTTGCAAACTCTATTTGTTATCCTTTGACATGTATGCACTTACCACAAAAGGAAATGAGTGAATCTTTGTTAAATTACAGTTGTTTTAGTTTTCTTCTCTGTAGTTAAAACTAAAACAGCAGACTTAAATTACACCCTGAGAAATAAGAGTTCATAGCTGCCATATTGGATTGTAGTATGAAGCGTGGCAGGGCTTTTGTTTGTTTTTATGTATAAGAGTGATGGCTATCAGCTAACTAAAAGATTACATCCAGAGTGATTTTGTTGTGCAACCACAGCTCTATCCACAGGGGACCAAAGAGTAGAGTTGCAGGCAGCTTTACATGATAAATTTTGGTATATTTTAGCCTAGCTTAGACATAAATTCAGTCATTATTTTAGGTTGTTATGTTCATTTCTTTCATCTCTGTTATTATCGGTATCATGGATTTTCCTTCTAAGTCACATGCTGATGCTGACTACTAAGCCTTCCATATACCTTCCTTGAGCAATCAGATGCACAGCAAATGGGAAGAGGTCTAATAAATATCACTGTACTTTAAAGAAACCAGAATATTCAGATTCTTTCAGAAGCTGCGGTTGGGTTCTTGGCTGATGTTGACCACTCAAATTGGATTAGGAATTGAAAACTCAGAAAGATCCTTACTGGATGTGCTTGCTTGGTTAACCTTGTGTATGTACTTCTTGCAGAAGTAAAACTTTTTGCCCTGCCCAATAACTTTGGATTGTGTGGTCATTTTCCCAAGCTCACAGAGCCATTTTCCACATCTCCTTCTAATATTAATGCTGTGACCCAACTTTTGTTATCAGGCTTTGACACAATCATCTTTGACAACTGAGCTATATTCCTAGACACAGATAGTGTTCTTTCCTTTCTTTTGTTTACTTGTTTTGCAGTGTTGAAGATGAATCTTATGACCAAGATATATACTTTAACACTAAGCTATATCCCTAGCTTATATTATTCATGATTTGTTTTAAATCATAAAAACGAGATATTGAAAAACATATACAATAACTGAACTTTTAAAATATGATAAACTGAGATGAGAAGAATTTAAAAGTTCTGAAATTTCATACTCAAATTAAGGGAAAAGGGTAATCATAAACAAGGAGAAGTGTTTTGAGGCATATTTCTTGTGGTGACTATATCTCTAATATAAGAGAAATCCAATCCCTTTCCCAGGTTCTCTATTTTCAGACATTGTATTAGATCCTTTTTGCAGTTCTTCTTTAAAGTGAAGCAGTGGGTTTAGGGCAACATTGAGAGAACTTGGGTGACTGAGAAAGTTCAGTTAATTTAGCCACTTAAAAAGGTCTTTGAGCCATTCTTCAAGATATAACTCAATTACTCTCCCAGATCTATATTTCACCATCAGACCATGGTAAAGGAGCTGCCATCAGCCCCACAGGATAGAAAATTCCATGAGCAAAGGACTAGCAACTTTAGCTCTGGGTGCAAAATTCAGGTACACACAAGGCTATTTTGATATCAGACTTAAAATTCTAAATATTAGGAGTAAGTCCACTAGCAGTGAACTCTGCCCCATCCCCTGCACACTCCACTTCCCAGGCCACAGCTCTCCCTGAATCCCCAGAGGCCTGATGCCATCAGGGGCTACCAGGTGAGACTCCTTCACTACCAATCACCTGCTGGTCAGCTCCCTAATGCACTCATAACTGCACAGTGATGAGTGCATCTTTGTTGGAGACAAGCCCTGAGAAACTTCTGACCTTTTCTCATTCCCCCCACCCTGCTGCACCTGGTTGACCAACATCCTGCTTGACAGTTGCAGAAATGTGCTAACTGTACCATGACTTCCCAAAATAACTGCAAAGTGTTCCAGGCCCCGGGCCAAGAAGATTTTGTAACTTCCACCCTGCCCCTCCCTGAGTTAAGAGGCTCTGCACTGCGCCTTTCCAACCTAACCCTTCCTGAGTAAAAAGGATTCTACACTGTGCTCTTCCCTCGCCCCACCCCTATCTAAGGTTGGCCTTAAAAGCCTGCTTTGGTCCAATAAAATTTGACTCTTGACAAGTGCACATTTGCTTGAGTCCTTCCTTTCTTTCACTCATCTTTTACAGGCTGCGGCCCCCTTTGCCCCCACGAATAACTAGGTCCCGCGGGTCGGGGCAAGTGGCGCCCAACGTGGGGCACGAGGTACGGGTCAAGTTGGACGGACCTGTGGAGTAAAGACCTTGATCAAGGCAGTTTCTGAGGCTCCCGCTTTGGCACCCGAGGAGCGGCAACGCCCGGTGAGTTTCTATTTTACATTTCCGTCCCATAAAGATGGGCCATTCTTTGTCTAAAGAAGCTGCTTTTGTAAAGGATTTAAAGGCTTCTCTCAGGGAGAGAGGAATACTGGTTAAAAGAAAAGATTTAATAAATTTCTTCATTTTTGTTGATAAGGTATGTCCATGATTGATGGGCCAGAGATACCCTAAAAAGTGGGATCAAGTTGGAGCCTGCCCTCTCTAGGACCTTAGAGAAAGAGGTCGAGATAAAGATGATAATTATCCCCCCGTCATTACTGTTAATTCCCTAGCTTTCCTCGTTTTTCCCAAAGAAGGCCCTGACCAATTAGACCCCTCAGAAGAGAGTGATTTGAAAGAAGAGGCTTCCAGGTACCATAACCCTGATTGGCCGCCTACACTTGGCAGTGCAAGCAAATGTTAAGAGATAGTACATAAAAAATAGCTGGTACCAAAAAGTCTCCTAAAGAAGAGATAGACCTCATCTCATTACAAAGTGAGGATGAAACAGAGTCAGGGGAAGAAACTGCTAAGTCTCATAGCCTCCTTCCCGTGTGCTGCTTCCCTTCCGCCCAAAACAAAAAAGGCCCCTAGGTGGGCTGGGGCAAAGGGCATGGATCGGAGCCGGAGCCGTAGCACGGTGAGCAGGAGGAATGGGGACTCTGCTTGTCTCCTTCCCACTCCCCTACCGAGGGCCAGGCTTTCGGACAACTGGGTGGATGAGAACACCCAAACAGATAATGGCCCTGGCTATGTTGAAAATATGTTTTCAAAATTTTAGGAGTGGGCCCCCAGAGACATAAGCCTCAGGTTGTTAGGGGATGAGGCACAGGGAAGTTCAGGGGTTGCCGTCCTGGCTACTCATAATTGGATGAGGGATTAGGTAGCTGACTTTCAGGTCTGGTCAGTCCTGGCCAGACACCTGAGGAATATCTGATCTTTAATTCACGTTCAGAACCTCCTGCTAGTGGGGATGTGGCTACAGCCAAAGATGGAAGAGCAATTAGCTTCAACCTGTGTCTTCTCTGAGGAGCAAGCCTGAGAGAAGGTCAGGGGCTAAATCCTCTTCTCCCTCAGGGCTTCCTAAGTAACTCTTCTGAGGAACTTTCCAAATTACCATTATTAACACATCTTGGTGGGCCATCCTGTGATTTCTAGTCACTTAGTAACCCTGCCAAAGGCAATTACATTCCTTCTGCTTCTGCCCTTCAACGAAGAGGCCATACATCAAATTAACGCCACTGATTTTCAAAAATGCTGGGTGTGTTACTCACCATGGCCACCCTTCTATGAGGGCATAGCCTTACTCTTAGAAGTAATTACAACTAATGATTCTAATGCCTTACGGTGGCAGCACCCAGAGGGAGTCAGCCTTACAGTCACACAGGTGTCTGGAATTGGAACGTGCCTATTGGGACCTTCCATGCTTCCTCCGGTGGCTTTACAAGAAATTTGCAATATTACTCTTGTAAATTCAAGCTTTATATATATTGCTGCACCTAATGGCACTTATTTTGCCTGCTCCACTGGTCTTACTCCTAATCTTGTAAGCTCCACCTATTTAGTTCATAGAGATTACTGCGTGCTTGTACAGCTTTTCCCAAGGCTGACTATACATTCTAAGGATGAGTGCCTTCGGTTTTGGAGCCACTGGAGCTGGTACAGGCATAGCCTCCCTAATTACCTCCCAGCAACAAATTTAATCAACTCTCCCTAGCAGTGGACAAAGACCTACAAGATTTGCAAAAAGGCTTACAGGACCTAAAAGATTCTATGGTGTCCCTATCTGAGGTACAAAACAGGTGCGGTCTAGATTTGGTTTTTCTCCAGGAAGGCGGACTCTGTGCTGCGCTCAAGGAAGAATGCTGCTTTTACACTGACAAAACAGGTTTAGTGCAAAGCAGTATTGATAAGGTTTGCTCCAGTTTGGAGGAACGAAAATGGAACAGAGAGAAACAAGAGTCCTGGTATCAAAATTGGTTTTCCACATCCCCATGGCTAACCACTCTCCTTCCCAGTCTGCTAGGACCTTTTGTAGGTATCCTTTTGCTTCTCTCTTTTGGCCCCTGGGCCTTTAAACGATTGACAAGCTTTGTTAAGAGTCAGGTGGATTCTGCAATCAAGTCAGTGGAAGTCCATTACCATCACTTCGCCACGGAAGAAGAGTCTACCGTTGACCTGCCAAAGGACCAAAACAACCCCACATCTCGACCCCTAGACTTTACCTCCCTACAAAAATCAACCCGGGGGTGGAAATTCTGGTCCCGCCCCTCCAAATAATAACTCAGGTTTCCGTGACCCCTCATATACTATTTAGCTACTAAACATATTCCTTCCAGGATCCTTATGGAGATTTGATGGTCTTATTGAGAGCAAGATGCGTTACATTTCCACAAAGTGAGTGGTCTGGTAAGTCAGAGACGGAACGTGTGGATAAGTTTCGGCCCACCTAAGACAGGAAGACCTCGCCGGGAGGAGGCCGATCCAATGACGAGTAAGGGTCCAGCACTGCCCTTCTAACAGGCTCAGACCCCATTTGTGCCCCTTGTACTATGGTCAATCTAAATAGCCTTGTCAAAACTGATGGCCTGTGAGTGACAACGCTTGACCTACTCTGGGGAACGCTCACCTCTCTGGTGACGGTTTGCTCCTTTGGATCCAAAATTTTACTCTTAAACAAAAAATAATTGACTGCCAAAATGAGCCCTTCTTTGGGACACCATTAGTGGGTCACGGTAACCTCCCTATCCCTGTTCTTGTATACAGAGAAGGGGGAGATGTTGGAAACAAGCCCTGAGAAACTTCTGACCTTTTCTCATTCCCCCCACCCTGCTGCACCTGGTTGACCAACATCCTGCTTGACAGTTGCAGAAATGTGCTAACTGTACCATGACTTCCCAAAATAACTGCAAAGTGTTCCAGGCCCCGGGCCAAAAAGATTTTGTAACTTCCACCCTGCCCCTCCCTGAGCTAAGAGGCTCTACAATGCGCCTTTCCAACCTACCCCTCCCTGAGTAAAAAGGATTCTACACTGCGCTCCTCCCTTGCCCCACCCCTATCTAAGGTTGGCCTTAAAAGCCTGCTTTGGTCCAATAAAATTTGACTCTTGACAAGTGCACATTTGCTTGAGTCCTTCCTTTCTTCCACTCATCTTTTACAGGCTGTGACCCCCTTTGCCCCCACGAATAACTAGTTCCCGCGGGTTGGGAACTTCTTCTCCTCTGTGCTCCATTTTCTGGACCACAACTCTGTCTGCATTACCAGATGCCGCCAACCCCAGGGATAAGCAGATGGCTAAAGGACAGTATAAGAACACAATCAAAAAGAGTCAGGGTGATGTGGAAGCACCAGAACCCATATCTATTACTACAAAAAGCTCTGTATATCCTAACAGCACTGCGGCAAAACAAAATGACCTCAAATCTGATATTACGAAAATGACAGAGGCCTTTAATGAGAAAATGAATAAATCCCCTAAAGAAATACAAGAGGAATATCGAATGGCAGAGAAGCGCTTAAAGAAATCATCAATCTCTTTATTCATCAGGGATGTGCAAATCAAAATAACTCTGAGATTCCATTTCACACCCATCAGAATGGCTAAGATCAAAAATTCAAGTTGTGGAGAAATGGGAACCCTCCTCCATTGCTGGTGAGAGCTTAAACTTGTACAACCATGTTGGAAGTCAATCTTGTGCTTTCTCAGAAAACATGGGAATAGTGCTACCTCAAGACACAGCTATACAACTCCTGAGCGTATATCTGAAAGATACTCAACCATACAACAAGGACATTTGCTCAACTATGTTCATAGCAGCTTTATTTTTAATAGCCAGAATCTGGAAACAACCTAGAAGTCCCTCAGCAGAGGAATGGATAAATAAATTGTGGTATATTCACAATAGAATACTACTCTGCAATTAAAAACAAGGAAATGATGATATTTGCAGGCAAATGATGGCGACTAGAAAAGATCATCCTGAGTGAGGTATCCCAGAAGCAGAAAGACATGCATGGTATATAGGCACTCATAAGTGGATATAAAATATAATATAGGATAAACATACTAAAATCTGCAGACTTAAATAAACTAGACAAGGATGACCCTATGAAAGATGCTTAGTTTTCATTAAGAAGGGAAAACAGGATAGAGACCAGAATCAGTAGAAAGAGGGAGCCTATCATGGATGTCCTCTAAAAAACTCCACCCAGCAAGAGATCAGAGCACATGCAGAGACTCCCAGCCAAACTTTGGACAGAGCTCAGGGAGTCTTATGGAAGAAGGGGCATGTAGAAGGACCTGAAGGAGACAGGAGTCCCACAAGTAGATCAACAACCCCCCCCCAATGAAATAAAATAAAGCTGGGCCCAAAGGGACTGCAGAGATTGATACATCAACCAAAAAAAAAAAAAACATGCATAGGGAGGACCTAGACACCCTGCTCAGTCTCCATGTGGCCCATAGACATCTCAGTCTCCATATGGAAATGTTTTGGTATATCCCTGGCTGGAAACAGCTCCCAGAAAATATTAATGATGTTTATCATCTGGGAACTGCCTTGTGTGGGGGTGTAGTGATTTTTGTCAGCTGAAAAACATCGTGCATGATCTTTGCAAGGGGTTATAATATAGACCCAAAACAAAGAGAGATGCCTTTATATTGATTAGAATTGATTCAAGATGCTCCTAGAGAAAATGCTCCAAAGAATGCCTCCAGGAACATAGGAACGCTGAGATCAAAGGTTCCCTTTCTCTCTGGAGCAGCTAGGTCAAGCTCAGGGCAAGGCCCATGTACAAGGCATGGCTCCTGGCTTTAATGGGGGTCGAGGGAGGAGAGAGATAGAATAGAGTTTTCCAGTGGGTGTTACAGTTAACTCTTTTAAAATGAGATTCCTGGTATCAGAAGTCAGTGGAAACCAGGAATTTCCAAAAGCCTGTGATGACAGCAAAGTATTATAGTCCTTTGACTAAGCCACTGCATTTATGAAAGGGTATGGGTGAAAACCCATGCCTGGTTGGCTTGCTGCTGAAACACAGGCCTGACAAGGTTCAGGCCCAGTGTACCAGAAAGCAGGTGTAGTGAGATGCAGGCCCAGTGAGCCAGAAGGTGTTCAGCAGGTGCTGGCCTGGAAGTGCTGCTGGGAGTTCAGTGGCAAATTTCCTGGAAGGAGGGGAGCTTTCTCTACCCCAGAATAAATGAGGAGTCTCAGGCAGCCATGGTGGAAAAGTGGAGTGTGTGTGTGGGTGGGTGGGTGAGAGAGAGAGGGAGAGAGAGAGAGAGAGAGAGAGAGAGAGAGAGAGAGAGAGAGAGAAATTTCGTGAATAAAATTGGGCAATGGGAAGAGTTCCAAGTGTGAATGTATTTGATTCAATGGGGCTAGAGGTGTAGAGATATTCGATTTACATGTAGTGGTACAGTACCTCATTTACATGCAGTGGCATGGTCCTATCACAAGGAGGAGAACATAGTACTTAATTATCCTATGGGTAGGAAAAAACTCTGGTTTGGGTTGAAAGCCAAGACACCAAGATATCTTATTAGTATAGAATGGGTACCTCCAGGAATCCCCAGGTGCCTGCTGAGCAGTTTTCTTATGAGGAAAGAGTCAGGCCTGTAATCTTCCCTGAGGGCTATGTGATGTTCGTTATGGGATCTGGGGTTTCCCAGACCAGGCAAAGAGAGAAGCCCATGGAGAAAGGGAGTCCATCACCACAGATGGAGCTCAGAGGCTATCCAGAATACCTGACTTCTGCCTCACCAGCAGGCTCCCACATCTCTCTCTCTGTTTTATTTTATAAAGAGAAGTGTCATCATTGCCTTTACCTTCTAAGCTTAGGACTGCTTGTTATTAAACCAGAACAGACTGGCAGTAACCTTAGCAATATTGCTCACTTGCAGCTTTAAAAACTGAATGAGGTAGAGTACAAGTATCAAAATAAAACACAGCATTATCAGATAGCTAATAAAGGGCATGGGTCAGGAAAATAAGGGATTACTGAGCCAACTTAACTGCTTATGGGGTGACACAAAGGGCAAGTCTGTACGGAGAGTCTTGAGGGTATTAATAATAATCTCAAACAACGTTTGATGCATCTACATAGACAAAGCATTTTCTAACTCTCCTGTTCTGGAGAAGGACCCTTCAAAAGAGTAGAAGTGTCATTGGATATCCTTGCCTGATTAAGCTCCTCTCAGAGGTCCTCAAGTGTTTCTGGTCAGTGGCTGCTGTCCTTGTCTGGGCAGATCCAAGGGGGATAGCAGTTCTAGGGAAAAATCTCTTGTCTCTCTCTTTGGTGGTTCATAGTTTTTTCTTTTTGGAGAAATAGATATTGGCCTGTGACATAACCACAAAGGGCAAAGATCGCTGGCAGCTAGATATCTATGCTGTGTGTGTGTGGGGGGGGTATTTTTAAGAAAAGGAAGTAATACACAGGTTAATCCAGTAACAGTCTGATTGGCAGTGCCTCCTGCAGGCCTGGAAGAGATGGGAAGGGGTAGGGTAGATGTTTGATTAAAAAGGAGGAATGTCTCTGATATGAACTCAGTAGCTGTCTCTTTGATCACCTCCCTCTGAGGGAGGAGCAGCCTTACCAGGCCACAGAGGAAGACAATGCAGCCAGTCCTGATGAGACCTGATAGACTAGAGTCAGATGGAAGGGGAGGAGGACTTCCTATCAATGAACTTGGAGAGGGGCATGGGAGAAGATGAGGGAGGGAGGGAAGGTTTGGGAGGAGATGAGGGAGGGGCCTACAGCTGGGATACAAAGTGAATAAACTGTAGTTAATATAAAAATAAATAAAATTATAAAAAAAGGAGGAATGGAGCTGGGCATAGTGGCACACACCTATAATCCTAGCACTCAGGTAGCAAAAGGCAGGCAGATCTCCGATCTACCAAGCAAGTCCAGTGCAGCCAAGGCTACAAAGAAAAACCCTGTCTGGAAAAAAAAATAAACAAGCAAGCAAAAAGAAAAATGAGAAATGGTCCATCATTCTGAGTTCCTCAGGAGCAGCAGTTAATGAAGGCTTGACCAGAGCTTTGAAACCAAGAGACAGAGGCAGGAGCCCAGGGATACCTTCCAGGAGAGGTATCGGCAGGGCATGCACAGTTCTGACCCCACAGCCTTAGGCCACACTGTCCAAGCTCACTTTCTGTGGATATCTTCCTGGAGCCAGAGCTGGGTAGCTCTGACCTTGGATGCTCAGTCTCACTGCCTGGGGAGTAAATACCTTCCTGTAATGTGGGTGAGACTCCAAACTTGGGCGCCCACTCTCACCATCCAATAGAGGGAATAAATTTTGGCACTATGGGGGAGATGTGGCTCCATTCTGCCTGCTCCCTTCCTGCCTGGTTCACCCAGGTCAGAATCAGCCAGCACAGCACAGGCAGTAAACACAGCAGAGCTGAGCTAGGTTTGGGACCCAGGTTCCATTTCCTACCATCTAAAAGAAGTCTGTGGGACAATGGGGCAGCTCTAGGCGAAGAGATCTATCTGTCAATGCCCCAGCAGCCTGGCTCAAATAGGCCAGAATCAGCAAGTCCAGCACAGACAGAGAACCAAGTGGAACTGAGCTAGGCACCTGACCCAAGTTCCACTGTCCTCTCCCCTGCCCAGGAGGCCTTATGGGGTGCCTTGGAGCAGGTCTAGGCTCAGAGGTCTTTCTGCCTGCTCCCTAGCAGCCTAGCACACCTGGACTGGAAACAACATGGCCAGCACAGCCAGTGAACCCCAAGGAACTGAGCCAGGCCTAGGACCCAAATGCCATCTTCCACCTTCTTAAGGAAACCTATGGGATACTGGAGCAGCTCTGGACCCAGAGATCTTTCTGCCTGTCCCCAGCTACCTGGGTCACAAACAGTGAGCCAACAGAGACGGTGAATCCAGGGGAAACTACTCAAGATACTAGAGACAGGTGGGTGCATTCTGCAGTACAGGTTCCAAGAATAATCAGACAAGGCTACAGACAACCAGATGGCTAGAGGCTGGCATTAGAATAGAAACAACAAAAACCAGGACATCGTGGCTTCACCAGAATCTCCAAAAACCAGTGGATATTCTGTTGCAGCAGAAACACAGAGAAATGATCTTAAATCCATAATTATGCAGTTATTTGAGGCACATAAAGAGAAAATTAAAAAAAGGCACATATAGAGATACATAAAGAGGAAGTGAACAAAAAAATAGAGGCCATCATAGACAGATAGGAATCCACATTCAAACAGATAAAGGACATGGGCAAGATATAAAAACAGATTTAGAATCAATAAAGAAAACACAAACAAAGAAAACCCTGGAGTTGGAGAACTTACAGAAGAGTTCAGGAACCACAAAGGTAAGCATTACCAACAAAATACAAAAGACAGAGGAGAGAATTTCAGGCACTGAAGATGCAATTGTAGGAATTGATACATCTCTCAAAGAAAAAAATAAAATGGGAACAGTTACAAATACAAAACATTCAAGAAATCAAGGACACCATTTAAAGTCCAAACCTAAGAATAACAGGAATAGGCAAAAAAGATTTTAGGCTCCAAGGCCCAGAAAATATTTATGAAAAAATCATAGAAGAAAATTTCCTCAACCCTAAGAAAGAAATGCCCATAAACACACAAGAGGCCTACAGAACATCAAATAGACTAGACCAGAAAAGAAACTCCTCCTACCACATAATAATCAAACTGGGGCTTCTAAGATGGCAGTGACCTGCGCACACTGTATCTGAGAGGCTGAGGATCTGAATCTCCAAAATTGGTGAGTGGAGGAGCAGCAGAAGCCAGAATATCAACACGGAGGCTTCCTGGGCAGGAGGGGACAACATGGGAACTGAGACCATTTAGATCTAGGTTAACTGTAGACTTCTCTGGGGCCTGAGGGTGGCCAACATTCAATCTCCTGCACGTCCCCTTGTTTGGCCTCCTTCCTCCTTGGAAGAGGAGGCCCATATTTCCTGTGTCTCATAGCTCTGAACTCCCTGCTTGGCTACTGAGAGACAACAGAGGGGACCTCCTAGATCCTCAGCATTGGCTGCCAGCTGTACCAGCCTTCCTGGTCCTGGGTCTGCACGGCCTCCCAGCCAGCAACTGTACCACCCGCCCAGTCCTTCATTGGTAAGCAGCCAGCTATACAGGCCACCCAGGTCCTTCAGGCCACCCAAGTCCACCAGGACCTCCAACCCACCCAGGACCACAGACAGTTATAGGGGCTCCCTAGGGCTTCCCAGCAGGCATCTGTACCAGCCTCTCAGTTCTGCTGCTGTGGCTGGATTCCCAGGGGACTGCTATACCAGCCTCCAAGTTCTGCTGTTGCAGAACCACTGAGCTGATAGAGTTCCTATACCCACATTTGCCCCAGCAGGCCCAAATCTGAGACTAGAGACCGGGGGAAACCCCTGTACTTTCTGATTAGACCTGCTAGAGAGTGAGTAATACACCTTCAAGTGAGTGCCTGCAGAGCCCCAGATCCAGCATCCCTCTACACTAGCAACCAGACATCGGATCCCTCCTACCCACACATGCACTGTGGGCAATATAGGGACTCTTGGGACAGCATTCTCAACATTGAAGCCCCTGTTCTACAGGTCTACCAGGTAGAGCAGAATACCAGTGGCCTGTAGGTATTCAGGAAATCTGTGCGTGCACATTGCACCCATGAACACCAACAGTGTCTGAAACCCCTCCTTTGCCTGCAACAGCCCCTGCTCCACATTCCAGGCATCTACACTCTAGCACCGTGTCCTTCAAGGCACACTTCCAGGCACACACACACACACACACACACACACACACATGCTTGTTCACCCAAACTTGTGCTTCTGCACCTGCGGATTTTTCTTAGGTACAGCTGAAACACCAATGCACACTCTCAAACCAGTGGACCTCTCTCATCTTCCTGAAGAATACTCCAAACACCAGAGAAAGACAGACACAGTGTGAACTACAGACTCCAGGAACAAACAGTGAAGGTTACAGGCTAGATGGCTAGAGGTCAGTGTAAGAACACATCCAACAAAAATCAGAACATCATAGCTTCAATAGCAATCACCCAAATCAACGGATACTCCAATTCATCGGAAATACAGGAAAATTATTTTAAAGCTATGCTTATCCAGTTATTAGAGGCACATAAAGAGGAAATGAACAAAGTTCTCAAAGAAATAGCCACACAAATGGAGGCAAATAAAAAGGAAATGAACAAAGCTCTCAAAGAAATAGCCACACAAATGGAGGCAAATAAAAAGGAAATGAACAAAGATTGCAAAGAAATACAGGCAACTATAATAATCAAAACAGTAAATCTACAGAACAAAGAAAAAATAAAAGAAAGGGGAAAAGACCAAGTAACATATAAAGGTAAATGCATCACAATCACACCAAACTTGTCAACAGAGACTATGAAAGCCAGAAGGGCCTGGACAGATGTCATGCAGAAGCTTAGAGATCACAGATGCCAACCTAGAATATTATACCCAGCAAAACTTTCAATCAACGTAGACAGAGAAAATAAAATATTCCACGACATAACTAAATTTAAACAATATATACACAGCAAGCCAGCTTTACAGAACATACTAGAAGGAAAACTTCTACCAACAAGATCAAATACACACAAGAAAACACAGGATAAAGACACCATCACATCAAAAAAGCAGAAGAAAACAAACACAAAATCACCACCAACTCCACAATGAAAAAAACCTAACAATCGTTGGTCACTATCATCAATTAACATCAACGGTTTCAACTCTCCAATAAAAAGATACACTAACAGGTTGCTTGCAGAAACAGGATCCAACGCTCTGCTGCATTCAAGAAACAAAGATAGACACTACCTCAGAGTAAAGGGATGGAAAAAGGTTTTTCAAGCAAAAGGACACAAAATGCAAGCTGGAGTAGCCATGCTGATTTCTACTAAAATAGACTTTCAATCAAAATTAACAAAAAAAGATTGGGAGGGACACTTCATTCATATCAAAGGAAAAAAAAAACCACTAGGAGGACATCACAGTCCTAAATATCAAACACAAGGGCTTCTGAATCTGTCAAATAAACATTTTTCAAGCTTAATTCACAATTACAGGTGTCTTAAATCAAATGGACATAGTAGATGTCTACAGAACCTTTCAGCCAAACACAAAAGAGTATACCTTTTTCTCAACACCTCATGGAACCTTCTCCAAAATTGAACATATAGTTGGGCACAAAGAAAGCCTCAACATATACAAGAAGACTCAAATAATTCCTTGTCTCATATCCGACCGCCGTGGTCTAAAACTAGACCTCAACAATAACAGAAATAACAAAAAGCCTACAAACACATGGAAACTGAACAACTCTCTACTCATTGACACTTGGGTTAAGGAGGAAAGGAAGAAATAAATTAAAGATCTCCTATAACTTAATGAAAATGAAGGTACAATTTACCCTAACCTATGGGACACAATCAAAGCAGTGCTAAGAGGAAAGTTCAGAGCATTAAGTGCCTTCATAAAGAAATTTGAGGCATTTTATACAAGCAACTTAATGGCAAACCTGAAAACACTAGAAAAAAGAAGAAGAAGAAGAAGAAGAAGAAGAAGAAGAAGAAGAAGAAGAAGACACACCCAAGAGGAGTAGATGGCTGGAAATAATCAAATTCAGGGCTGAAATCAATCAATTAGAAACAAAGAGAAAATTCAAAGAGTCAACGAAACCAAGAGCTGGTTCTTTGAGAAAAATCAAAAAGATAAACAAACTTTTAGCCCAAATAACTAAAAGGCAGAGGGACACTCTCCAAATCCACAAAACCATAAATGAAAAGGGTGACATAACAACAAACACTGAGGAAGTCCAAGGAATCATTAGGTCCTACTTCAAAAGCCTATATGCAACAAAATTTGAAAATATAAACGAAATGGACAATTTTCTTGATAGATTACATTTACCAAAGCTGAATCAAGATCAGGTATATAAATTAAGTACTCCCATATATCCTAAGGAAATAGAAGGTAACATCAAAAGTCTCCCTGCCAAAAAATGCCCAGGGCCAGACAGTTTCAGTGCAGAATTCTACCAGACCTTCAAAGAAGAGCTAACACCAATACTCTTCAAACTATTCCACAAAATAGAAACAGACGGAACATTACAAACCTCATTCTATGAGGCCACAGTCACCTTGATACCTAAACTATACAAAGACATTATAAAGAAAGAAAACTTCAGACCTATCTTTCTTATGAACATTGATGCAAAAATATTCAATAAAATACTCACAAACCAAATACAAGAACACATTAAAGATATCAACTACCACGACCAAGTAGGCTTCATTCCAGACATGCAGGAGTGGTTCAGCATATGAAAATCTATCAATGTAAACCACCATATAAACAAACTGAAAGAAAAAAAAAAAGAACGAAAGAAACACAAGATCATCTCCTGCAATGTCAAAAAAGCATTTGACAAAATTAAACACCCATTCATGTTTAAAATTTTGGAGAGATCAGGGATATAAGGCACATACCTAAACATATATGGTAAAGGCAATATACAGCAAGCCTATAGCTAACATCACACTAAATGGAGAGAAACTTAAATCAATCCCTCTGAAATCAGGGACAAGACAAGGCTGCCCACACTCTCCATATCTCTTCAACATAGTACTTGAAATCTGAGATAGAGCTATAAGACAATTGAAGGAGATAAAGGGGATACAAATCAGAAAGGAAGAAGTCAAAGTATCACTATTTACAGATGATATGATAGTATATGTGAGTGACCCCAAATTTTAACCAGAGAACTCCTTCAGCTGATAAACACCTTCAGCAAAGTGGCTGCATACAAAATTAACTAAAAAAAAAAAATCAATAGCCTTCCTGTATACAAAAGATAAATGCGCTGAGAAAGAAATTAGGGAAACAACACCCTTCCCAAAAGACACAAATAACATAGAGAACCTTGGTGTAACTCTTAATTAAGCATGCGAAAGACCTGTATGAAAAAAAAAAAAGCTTAAAGTCTCTGAAGAAAGAAATTGAAGAAGAAATCAGAAGATGGAACGATCTCCCATGCTCATGGATCAATAAGATAAACATAGTGAAAATCGCTATCCTACCAAAAGCAATCTACAGATTCAATGTAATTCCCATCAAAATACCAACACAATATTTTACAGACATTGAAAGAACAATTCTCACTTTCATATGGAAAAACAAAAATCCCAGAATAGCTAACTATCCTGTACAACAAAAGATCTTCTGGAGGTATTGCCATCTCTTATCTCAAGCTGTACTATAGAGAAACAATAATAAAAACTGCATGGTATTGGGATAGAAACAGACTGGTGGATCAATGAAATCGAATAGAAGATCCAGAAATAAACCAAAACATCTAAAGATTACTTGATTTTTGACAAAACCATACAAAGAAAAAGAGGTAGCATCTTGAATAAATTGTGGTGGTCTAACTGGATGTCTACATTTAGAAAAATGAAAATAGTCTCATATTTATCACCCTGCACAAAGTTAAATTCCAAGTGGATCAAAGACTTCAACATAAAACCAGACATACTAAACCTGTTAGAAGAAAAAGTGGGAAGGGGCCTTGACCTCATTGACACAGGAGACAACTTCCTGAACAGAACACCAACAGCACAGGCTCTAAGATCAACAATCAATAAATGGGACTTCATGAAACTGAAAAGCTTCTGTAAAGCAAAGGACACTGTCATTAGAACAAAATGACTGCCTACAGACTCGGAAAGGATATTCACCAACCCCATATCTTAGAGAGGGCTAATATCCAGAATATATAAAGAATTCATGAAGTTAAACAGAAACAAATCAAGTAACCCAATTAAAAAATGGTGCACAGAGCTAAACAGAGAATTCTCAATAGAGGAATATGGAATGGCAGAGAAGCACTTAAAGAAATGCTTAACATCCTTAGTCATCAATGAAATGTAAATCAAAATGACCCTGAGATTTCACCTTACTCCCAGCAGAATGGATAAGATAAAAAATTCATGACAACACATGCTGGAGAAGTTGTGGAGAAAGGGGAACCCTCCTCCATTGCTGATGGGAATGTAAACTTGTACAACTACTTTGGAAATTGATGTGGCACTTTCTCAGACAATTAGGAATAGTGCTACCTCAATAGTGCTATACCACTCCCAGGCATATCCAAAAGATGCTCAAGTATACAACAAGGACATTTGCTCAACCATATTTGTAGCAGCTTTATTTGTAATAGGCAGAATCTGGAAACAACCCAGATGCCCCTCAACGGAGGAATGGATACAAAAACTGGTACATTTACACAATGGAATATTATCCAGCAATTAAAAAAAAAAGGAAATCATGAAATTTGCAGGTAAATGGTGGGAACTAGAAAAGATCACCCTGAGTGACATAACCCAGAAGTAGAAAGATACATATGGTATACACTCACTTATAAGAATGTATTAGGCATATAATATAGGCTAAACATACTAAAATCTATAGTCCTTAAGAAGCTAAACAACAGGAGTACAGTAGGGAAGATGCTTTATCAAACTCCAAAGGGCAAAAAGGATAGACATTATAAGTAGGAGAAGACAAGGAACAGGACAGGAGACTGCCACAGAGCACCTCTGAAAGTCTCTACTCTTGAGTGTGTCAAAGGGGATACTGAGACTCATAGCCAAACTTTGGGCAGAGTGCCACAATGCTTTTAAAAGAAGAGGGAGATAGAAAGACCTGCAGGGGACAGGAACTCCACAAGGAGAACAATAGAGCCAAAATACCTGTGCTCAGTGGGTCCTGCAGAGACCTAGACCCCAACCAAGGACCATGCATTGAGATGATTTAGACCCTTGGTCAAAGAGAGCCCATTGCTGCTCAGTTTCCAACTGGGTCCCCTTGTGATGGGTACAGGGGCTGTCTCTGACATGAACTCAGTTGCTGGCTCATTTACCATCTCCCCCTGAGGTGGGGATGCAGCCTTGCCAGACCACAGAGGAAGATGATGCAGCCAACCTTGATGAGACCTGATAAGCTAGGGTCAGATACAAGGGGAGGAGTTCCTCCCATATCAGGGGACTAGGGAAAGGGCATAGGGTGAAAAGATGGAAGGTGGGTGAAACTAGGAGGAGCTTCAGTGGAGGTACAAAGTGAATAAATTGTAATAAATAAATATATAAATAGAATTAAATTAAAAAAAAATAATTATTAAGTTCACAAAAAGAAATTTTAGATGTTAGTATTACCATTGTCTGCAACCTGTAAACCATTTTGGATTAAGAATAGGAACTATTATGGAAAACAAATATTTACACAAATTTGCAGGAAACCCAAGGCCTGGTGGCACTACAGCTGGTGGCTCTCAGGATGATAGAGCTGGGAGGGGTTTGGGGAGGGGCCAAGATTCTCCTGTGCATCTGGCATCTTCCTGAGCTCGGGAAAATCACCAACCCTGTGCCCTGTGCCTTGCCCTGTGCCTTGTCGGGGTGAGTTAGCAGCTGCTAGTTTACCCAGGCCTGCAGCATCCCAGTTTGGACAATCTATGGGATAGGCCTGGTTCAGGCTGATGCTGTTGCCAATGGTGCTGTTCCCTAGGGAAGGGCTGGCAGAGCTCCATGGTGCCTGCTTAGCCCACAGCCTGTAGCAGCCTGTGGTGCATGCAGCAGCTGGGTTCCACAGAAAGGGCAGGGTTGGTACAGGCAGGGCCAGTACTGTCAGGTACCTGCAGGGCTGGAGAGGTCTTGTGAGCCAGAGGGAGGGGTTATTCTATCCCAAGCTTGATTTATACAGACAGATATCCTGTTTGTAAAATGGCCTGCTTGTAATATCTGCTGTGCTTCTGTTGAAAAGGTTCCCTGGCTAAAATGTGTATGAAATTCCTATGGGCTGTTGTCTAGGATCTGATTTCTCAAAACTTGTTGGAGACATTCATCTCTGAAATGGGCTTCACATTATAAACAAAGAATCCCACAATCTTTAAATATACTGCACTAATTTTCTTGTGCTTTCCCTGATACCACAGACATAATCTTTTCAAACTGTTATTTTCCCACTCTTGACATATCAGATTTCATGATGTCAATCATTTCTTAAAGAACAAGTACTTTAGATGGTGGAGGCTGAGTGAGAGAAATAGAGACAATATGAAGAGGAAACAGACAGAAAGCAATTCTGTACAACTTTGTTATTTAAAGAGAGACGACAAATTATATGGTAAAAATTAAATGGCTCTAATCTATTCACTCTGATTTCCACCCCTTTGCAATGATGTGACTTACTCGTGTGGCTTAACACTATAATCTCACATACTAACTGAGATGAGTACATCACTCCTCACATTTGCTTGGCTCTCCTATTGAGGACGAATACGTTTGTCTCTGAATGATTTTTTTTAAATTAAAAGTTTAAAAAGTAATAGGTTATAGTGCATCTATTATTGCTGGTTACTGAATATTTGAAAAACTAGTTTTAACTGTTGTGTATGACTTAAAGGACTGTTATGTATTTAAACCATGTTTTATTTACCATAAAAACAATTATAATGTCATCAAAATAGAAGATGTTAAGTTACTGCAAAGTTATTTCTAGCAGTATTTGTAGAAAATAGCGAATAATGAGCCAAAATAACATGTGAAAGTCAGTCATAATTCACTAATATTCTTCATGGAGTTATACATCCACCATTTTCTTCATCTGCCCTGAGATGCTTTGAAATGGGAATGAAGAAAGATGAAAGAAGGAGCTAAAACCTGCAGGCAGAACTTTGCCTTTTTCTCTTAAAGTGCTGCTGACAGCAGCAATGGAGAAGCCCCTTTGTGTGACTTTGGGGCCACAGTCTTAAAAACCACCCGAGATAAACACCAAGGTGTTTCGAACTCTTAGGAACATCAAAACTAAGATTTATGCACCATAGCCATTTATCTTAAAAGTAATTGTGAGTTAATTTGCTCCTATTAGTATCCTACAATTAAGTGCTAGACCAAAATTAATTCCATCAAGGTTGCTTTTCCTCACCTACTTGCATGCTTAAAATAACTTAAATACCTTTCAAGGAGTGGAATGTAGAACTGAGCTCTTACCTGACTGAATCAGGGGCATGAGCAATCTCCATGCTTCTAGGGCAGTGCAAATCACAAGCACACTTTCAGGAATGTAACATAAGATTAAAGAAATGCAGCCTAGATGTCTTATCCACATGATTAATAGGCATTCATTTTTATCTAGCATCCATAGAGTGTAAAGAATAATTTCCACTTATCTACCTTGCACAAGGTTCTTCAGTTTTTCTAAAAGGATTCATTGAATGGTTCATCTTGTTGCTATTGGATTCATATAACATCATTTTTTCATAGAAAACATACATATTCCAGTCAATCTGTTCTGGCTTTAAAATTTCTGTAACATTTCTTTTCTACCCATTTATGTTAAAACAGTAGTGATCCCTTCTAAATACAGGGAAACATTTTATCTCTTAACTTCTCTGCTTTCCAATTTTTCTCCTTTCCTGGACTTTCATTGTAATTAATGAGTAGATTGTATAGGTTGCCTTGTGAAACTTCTGTTAGGGTTTTATTGCTATTGGTTTCACTGAAAAGCAGCTGAGTCTCATTGTAAAGGCTGAGTCTGTATAGTATCATCTTTCTATTCATAGACTTGATAGATTTTCCTAGGTGCTAAACCATTTTTTTTAATGTGAGGGAGTCTAGAATATTCAGTGTGATTTCTATAAATGTGTTTTGAGCGTGCCTTGATTAATTATCCATATGTGTTTAGTCTTTTCATATTATCAAATGATTTTTGTGAATACTAAATTTTTGGTGGTTTTGAGACAGAATAACCCTGTGTTCCTCAGACACTTGCATTACAAATTGAAATATGTCTCCTACTATTTCTACTGCTTTTGCTTATAAGTATACAAATTAGTTCATATTAACTTTCTCTTTGAATATTACCAAATGATTTTGTTATGAATTCTGAAATTTTGGTGTTTTGAAACATTATAACCTTGTGTTCCTCAGACTGACTTTGAACTAATGATCCTCCTGTTACAAAACCCTAGGGTCCTGGGATGACCTGTGAAAACACCACATGCATGGAGATTAACTGATATTTTGATTTGTTAGGTTTGCAGCTGCCTCATCAGATACTTTAAAAATAGAGTTTATCACTTTGTTACTTTGTATAAACACATGCACACATGTATGTGTGCCCCTCTGAGTGTGTGTGTGTGTGTGTGCAATCTGCTATTCGGTCTAGGTGCTATGGCAAGGAGAGCAGTTCCAACACAACAGTAGAAAGCGTGGTGGAGAGAATGGTAGGCTTCACTCTCTCTTTTCTGATCTGGAGCAAAGCACATTAAGGTTTCTCATTTAAATAAAATGCTGCCTTTAGGCAAAGGTTCATCTCTTCTTGTCAAGTAACTTTTTTTTTTTGATAAATAACTATCTGTAAATTCATGCCTCTCATTTGGCCTTAATGTTTAATTAGGGATTTTTAATCTTGTGAAGTATCATTACTCACTCTATATCACCAAGCATCTTTTCTACATTTATACAGAAAATCTTTAATTAATCACTATCTTTGAATCTCAGTGTTCTTGGAAGCTGCAGTTCATGATGTACAGTAGTTAATTTGCTCATGGGCTCAATTCATAGCTGCTTCCCATCACACTGTACCTGAAATTTTCCTGTTGAATATATTAGTATTAATCATCACTTTTACTATGATGAGATAAGCTTTTATATTTCTTTCATTATTTAAATAATATACATATTTAATAATATTTGATTGTGTAAGATATTTCATTTAAACATAATTAGAGAACTTTTCAAATTCCATTTTGTATATTTTTGACTAAAATATTAATGTGCATTCTCTCTTTTAAGATATTTTAAAATAGTGTCTGCTCAGTGTTTTAGTGATTTTCAAGATTATTTTGGTGGGAATGCATTCACTATTGGTGTTATATTTATTTGTGTAATATAAAATGCAATAAATTTCACACATTGCACAGGTTTATTAAAATAGTTCATTTTTTTATCAGCAAAGCTCAAGGTTGATATGTTGTATAATTGTGCTGAGTTTAATTACAGGAGGTGGATTAAAGTCAACTGTAATTGGTATACCTATTAACTTTTCAATCTTTTTAGTAAATGTCACTGTAATTAACAGGGTACAAATAAGAATTACCCCAAATCACCCTTAATGCTTTTCTCCACATCCCTGTGACAAAGAGCATACCACTGGTCAGGTAACAAAGTTCTGTTTCAAACTCATGCACAAATCTCCATTTCTTCATTTTCATTTCAAAGTGTAAACAACTTCTCTTAGTCTCCCACATGATACTAATGTCTAACTATTCATCTCAAAGCTGGAAATGTGATTAAATATTAACACACTCACAATCACGTTAAAGTCACTATTCTTACAGATGTGGGACATTTCAACTATAGATGGATTCCTATAAAATTACAGATTACTGTAAAATTCAGTTTACTCCTGCAGTTTCCATCTCCATCTCCCCACCAATCTAACTCATCTACCCCCTGAATCTACATCTCCCATCCCTCTCTATCCCTGTATCCCGTATTTCTCTATCTGTCTCCTGGACTTTTCATTCCCCATCTCCCAGCTCTGTCTATCCTTATCTCTCACCCCACTTTATCTCTGTCTCCTGGCCCTCACTGTCCCATGCCCCAAACCTCTCTATCTCTGTCTCCCGACCCTCTCTATCTCCATCTCTCATACCTATCTATCTATGCCCATTTTCCACCCCTCTTCAGATTTTTCTCCTACAAAAGAAATATTTCCTTTTAATGTGATGAAAACCCATTTTGAAGATAATTTATTTAACACTAGAAATATGATTACACAATTGTTTTTACTCAAAGAAAAATTGTTAAGGTACTCTAATAACATTTTCTTTAGAGAATGACAAAGGTGAGGTCGGCGATTCTAAAATAAAAGTTGTAACAAGGAAAAAATTAAAAAAGGACTGAACACAGCCATTTCACACTCTTTTCAGGGTAATAAGCTGAATGACAGAAGGATAAGTCAGCATGTAAAGGCTCTTGGCAAACAATTCTGGCAACCTAGTTTTCATCCCTGCAAATGCTTAAAGGTGAAAGGAGAGAACTCCACAAAGTCTTACCAGGATTGCCACATCGCACATACCATGCACACACAGACACACACACAGTAATTTAAAAATATATATAATAAAATAAAAAGCTATGGATAAATGATTACCACCCAATACAATAAATATTTAAATTGCAATATGTTCATTCCTTATTTTTTTGTTTTTATTTTTTGTTGTTTATTTTGTTTTGATTTTGGGTTTGGGTTTAGACCCTTCATTTTTGTTATTATTACTTATTACAATGTATTCACTTTGTATCCCAGCCGTAGCCTCCACCCTCTCTGTTTTTCCCCCAAATGTCTGTCCCCTAGTTCACTGATAGAGGAGGTCCTCCTCCCCTACTATGTGACCCTAGCCTATCAGTTCTCACCAGGACTGTCTGGACCCTCATTCTCTGTGGTCTACCTCCCCAGGGTAGTTGATCAAAGGTCAGGCAACCAAGTTCATGCCAGTGACTGTGTTTCTATTCTGTGGGTGATGCTTACCTTGGTGGTTTCTGGTTTCTTCTCTAAGTTCTCCAGCTCCAGGGTTTTCTCTGTTTGTGTTTTCTATACTGATTCTAATTCAGTTTTCATGTCTTGCACCTAACATTTCCATCATCTGTTTGAGTGTGGATTCCTGTCTGTCCAAGTTGGCCTCTATTTTTTTTTTCTGTTGATAACTCTTTATGTGCCTTGAATAACTTCATAATTATAGAGTTAAGATCATTTTCCTGTGTTTCCCTGCAATAAAATATCTGTTAATTTTTGGAGATTCTGGTGAAGCCATGATGTTCTGGTTTTTGTTTCCTTTATTCTTACTTGCGCCTCTAGCCATCTGGTTGTGTGTAGCCTTGACTGATTGTTCCTGAACCCTGTACTGCAGACTGAGTACTGGGATTAAAGTCATGTGCCACAACTGCCCATCTAACTACTTATTTTTAAATGGCATCAATTTTTCAATATGTGTCATAAAGCTTTACTTACAGCTGTCATAGCTGACACCTTTCACAAGTGAACTAAAGTAGTGTTTAGATAAACTGTTTTTTTTAATCAGATGTCAATAGTAGAAGAGTTATTTTTAAACCGTGTTTAAATTTACACCTAAATATATTCTATAGCATCAGCCGTGAAAGTGAAGCACACATGTTCATAGTGTTCATACAGAGTTATTTCTTAAACAAGTTTGCTAAAGTATAACAAAGAAAGTACTGACCAAGAGGGCACTGGCTAGAGTTACAGTGTATCTTATTATTTTCTAGATTATTTTTCTCTTTAGGAAATTTTACTAATAAGTGATTTATAAAAAAAGTACATTAAAGTAACACATACAAAAATATATAAATAAATAAGCAGCACTTAATGGAAATCAAATGCAATCTATATTTGGGGTTGAGTAAGTAATAATAAGTCATCTCATTTAGAAATGATTATATTTTCCCTGCCATTCAGTGGGGAAAACGTGAATTGAGCTAAGCTCCTGAAGTAAAATGTTAATGATGAAACTGTTTTGATCAAGTTCCTTTCTCTTTTCCCTAATCCAATTTAATTATCAAAAGTTCTTGCCATATCAGTCTGACAGAGGGAGGGTAGATGTGAGAATGCTGGACATGAGGACTATGTTAAATGTGAGATGGACAGTCTTTGTGAAGTCAGTCCTCTAACTTCAATATGGACAGGATTCTCATCGTGTAGCGCACTTACGTTAAAGGTGCTTGGTCAGCGTGAGTGTAACAGGCACCTGTAACCTTAAACCACTGTCTTCAATGTCAATTCTACACATACATAGAGGGGGTCAGAGGTGTTGGATTGTAAAGTGAACATATGATCATTTTATAATATATTGCTCAACATTTATCAAATTTATTAAGCTTCCAATTTCACACAGTCCTTATTATGGTCATATTAGGACTACTTGTCAGTCATTCTTTGCACGTTTGGATTGCTATTGCATTATAGCTATTATTTCACCTGAGAGTAATAAAATCAAGCTTTTAAAATCATCATCAGTTTAATATTGGACATGCCCTTATTTAGTGTTCTTCCAATGAGATACACACACATACATACACACACACCCAATTTTATGAGTTCACAGCAACCACCAACTGCTATAAGATTTACTAATCCTGTGAAAAGTCTAAGCCTATCTAGGCATATTTCTGTGTCCTTCCCCATCCAGGTTAGAGCTCACTCATCTCATTAAAATTCAAGCATAGAATTCATCTCATAAAAATTGGCAGGAAGCAACAGGAAGGGACTCTCTTTCCAGGTTTTAATAACAGTTGTGTGTGTACATCTCTTCTGCTTTTCCTCTCTCTGTAGTTCTATTCATGCTTTAACTTTTAAAAAGAGGGGTGAGAGAAGCTGACTTTAACCTCTTACCTTTCTCCTTAAACTTTGTCTTATGGAAGATTTTAAGATTTAAAAGAGAAAGCCAGGAAGGTATTTACATTTTGTCTCCACCAAATTCTATTTTCTGAGCAGTAGCCATGGAGTAGATAAGTGCTTGATTAGGGAAATAAATGCTGAGATAAATCTCAGGAAATGGCATTAGCTCATTTTTTTACCTTTATGAAACAATACAGCATAATATGATAGGTACTTGAAATTTTAAAAACATATATTATAATTGAATGATCTTGAACATGTTGCCTAAGCTTCCTGAGCCTCATCTCTCTCATTTGAGGACACACATTAGTAGTGTTTCAGCATATTTGTAATTACTGAAGGGTTTGTCACCTCTTTATAAACATCACTGAGTAAGTTTTAGCTTTGCATAAACCTGCCATTGCTATTCAAATATTTTTTTAAGAGCTAGGAATAAATATTTTCGACACAATTACGCTGCAGTGGTCTTCAGACTACAACAGCTTATTACTATTGTATTTACAAAGTTAAAACTTTTTAAGAAGCTAATAATTTCAGAAATCCTCCTAACAGTAATTGTAATTCTAAAAGATTATCAAAAGTGTCTGTAGGAGTAAATCTAGCAAAAGGAAAACTGCAGTCTGATTGACATCTCTAAGGAAGAAAGACCAGGTCAGCAAACACTCACCAACAAGAATCTTTGTTCCCTTGCATCAAAATTCAGAGGTCATGGATGAAACAGCCTTTTTTAACTTCCCAAGGTTACCTGATTGTGCAAAAGTTCCCACTCTCCTGATGCAGGTCATGGGATCTCAGAGATAAAAGCTCGCTCGTGGGCTCTCCCTTATGTCCTCAGGTCTTTGACATCTATATTTCAGATGTCAGAGAAGATAAGCACAGGTACCCATGATCACTTGTGTGAGGACTCAAACAGTTCCCATTATCATTCCCACAAGTCAACAATTATAGACAGTTGGGGGTGGGGGCACAAGTTCCCTTTGCATCAGATGTTGATATCACATAAGAGAAAATGTTTATGTTGCTCTATGGAGAAGATGAAGTGCCTGATGAACCTGCATGAGCCAGTGCACAGCTCATTGATACATTATTAGTAATAATGTGAAGCATGTTGAATGGATAATTAGCCAACTTCTCGAGTACAGCGTTCTTAAAGATCAGGTATTCAGATTAAGCTAATAGCCATGCAAAGTTGTTTTTTCAAAAAGGAAAATATTCACAGGTGTGCAGTCTCTCCTTGATAGCCTGCCTGGAAAGTCGACAGCTGTTCTAGATGGATCGTCCCTTCTGTGTCCTGCTGAAGTTCCCGCGGCTCAGCGAGAGTCCTCTTCTCTGCGGTGCGTGAGCACCAGAAGTTACAACCCCACATGGCTCAGTAGTGCTGTTTCTAAAGGTTACTTTTCTATGTTTTCTTTCTTTTAACTAAATTGTCATAACATACTCAATAGCTAAACGTAAACTTTTGAATTAAAACTTTATTGTAAACAGCTTTCAAAAAACTTTAAAAAAAACTGTACACAGAGAAAGACTATCAAAGGCTGTACATCTCAGTGATGCTCTGTACAAAATAGCCATTCTGAGGCTTCATGTTGGATTTTGCACTTTCACTCGTTTATACTTTTATGCACTTATTCACTATAAAAAGTGAGAAATACATGACAGCTAAAGCTTGAAAAACAATTAGATATTTATATCCTCTTTTATAACACACTCATCATTTATCTTCCTTTTGCCCTTTCTTGTGACCTAATTCCTTTTACTCTCCTTTCAACAGGTTATACTGAACCCACATGGACATTTGTTTATATTCACACGTGCATAACACAGGTTAGGATTCAAATATGAGTGAGGATGGGTGGTCTTTTTCTTTCTGATACTGTGTGACTTCTCTCAAGAGTATGCATTATAAATCCATCCATTTACTCCCAATTTTACTTCCTTTTTCTTTTTATTTAGATATGAATACATAATTTTTAATACATAACAGGTTGCTTTTGTCTGTTCCTCTATTGTTGGACAATTAGGTTGGCTCCATTTCCTCTCTGTAGTGAAGGAAGCCCCAATAAAGATGGGGTGAAAACATGTCTGTGGATATACATAAATATATAAAGTAACTAGTGGCTTCATATATTGAAAACAATGCATCTCAAAAAAAAAAAAAAAAAAAAAAAAAAAAAAAAAAAAAAAAAAAAAAAAAAAAAAAAAAAAAAAAAAAAAAAGCAATCAACCTGTTCAAAAACTCCCAAAATTAAGTATTTAGGAATGTCAGGATTGTGCAGCAGAGTTACTCGGCAGGTTCACAAATCACGCCATGCCACCGGTTCCACATGGAATGTTTATAAAGGGAAGGGTCACAGAGACCATCTCTGCGCAGGGCAAGAGAGAAAGAGAGAAAGAGGAGGGGCTTTGAGTTCTCTTACCCAGAGCATGCACAGGTGTTTTCAGGTGGTCCATAGGTGGCTTCACAGACGCCTGATACCCGGTTTGTCAGGTCCCTTGGGGCTGGCCATAGAGATGCCTCCTTACGGATACCAACAAGGAATGTATACCTAACTAAAGAAGAAAAAGGCCTTTACAGTTACAGTGAAAATGTCAAGAGACTGGAAAAGGATACCAAAGAGGATAATAGGTGACTGATAGACCATCCATATTCCTAAACTGTCAGAATTAATATTGTGAAAATGGCTGTAGTGTCAAAAAGGCCAAGGATTTAATAAAATGCCTAATAATATTTTGATGTCATATTTCAGCTTTAGAAAATATTTAAGTATTTGTGGAACAACAAAAGTCCAAAAATAGCCGAAGCAATCTTTTTTTTTTTAATTTTTATTTTTATCAGTTACATTTTATTAATTCTGTATCCCAGCCGTGCCCCGAACCCTCATTCCCTCCCAGTCCCTCCCTCCCTCA
>REGO01001193.1:116421-130470 GCA_010120015.1 Rhombomys opimus
AGTCCCACTGTAACTGGTGACTGGGTCGCTAGTCCCGATGCTTTCTGGGAAGTCCTGGATTCTCTTCACTGTGCTCTCCAAGCTTGGGAGGCCCAGCACCTGGTGTATCTAGGTTGTATGACGTTTCTGCCTGGTTTAGGTGAATATATGGCGTATTCTCTGTCACTGCGGGATTGGGCGGGCCGTACTGTCACTGATGGCGATTCTGCAGAGCTAGTATGGCGTCCAAACTCGGGCCCTGGGGGGATGGTGTAGCCGCCGCGCGGATCTGGGACTCCAGGACACGTACTGCTGATCTTTGCCTGCTGCTAAAGGGCTTGGAGCTCTGCCCCAGCGGCTGTATACCTCAGGCAGTTAGGTCTGCTCTGAGAAAGACCAGGCAGCTGTGCTGCTGTGCTGTGGTGGATGGAGGTCTGGGGGAGGGGAGTGCCGCGAGATCAAAGGATTGTTTCTCTCCTTCCCCAAACAAGTCCCTGGGTGATCCGAGACCAAAGTTTTCACCTCCTGTGATGTTCCCTGTCGGTCTAGAAATCTCCACAGTTGTCTTCCTGGGTTAGAGGTCCTTCCATTCACCAACTCAGAAGTTCAGGTATTCCACCGCTCAGAAATGGTGTGTGCTCGTTGCCATCTTGGCTCCGCCCCCAGCCGAAGCAATCTTAAAACAATGTAAAAACCAACAAAACAAAACTAAACAACACAAAACAAAAAACAAAGCCAGAATAAAAACAATGCTTGAGGTAACACCTGACTTGAAATTATACCTCAGAACTGTTGTGATGACAGCCTGGTGCTGGCATAAAAGTAGACAGACCAATAGAGGAATCAAAAATAAACTGACAAAGGTATGACCACATAATTTTTAACAAAGAAGGTAAAACACACTTTGGAAAAAAATAGTTTATCTAACAAACAGTTCTTGCATAACTGGGCATTGATTTCCAGAAGAATAAAATTATGAACATAATTCTCATCCTGCATAAAAACCAATTCAAATGTGTTGTTGTAAATAAAAAAGTGAGTTTTGGACTATATGATGTTATATATTGTTAGGCATATAATTATTGCAGCAGTAATATTTAACGTGCTTTCACAAATAATGACAGAGATACCTGTTAAATTTTGTAATTGCCTTATTTATCTTGTGCCAGGCAGCTATTTCTACCTCAGGAAACTCACCTTCCATCTCCCAGCCCCCATCCAATGCTATCTGCCTTTATCATTCTCATCTGGTCTACTTTCTATCCAGAATCCAAATATACTTACACTTTTCATTTTGGTGTTTTTTCCTTTCACATCATTCTTGGAGTCGTTCCTCCTGGCCCACGTGGTTCCTTCTCTATGCTAACGCATGGTGGCATCTTCTTGATTCCTCTTCCCATCCTTCTGTGGTCTGTCTCTCATGATTCTCCTATCCTTCAAAGCCTGGGAGCCTTAGCCACACCTACCCCACTCTGCCCTGCTCAGGTACAGGGCATTTAATCAACCAATCAGCTCTGTCTGAGGTAGGTTTACACAAGGAGGACAGGTATAACTGAGGAGTAACCAGATCTTGAGGAGCAGCATCAGAACATCCCCCAATACAAATGGATCAAACATTTTAAAAACTGAAGTAGTGAAACTTCTAGAAGCAGACATGCAATACTCAGGACAGTTCTGGGCTAGACAAGCATTTTCTGAGTAGACCACTAGTACCACAGAACTAGCCTCAGGTATCAGTAAATGGAATATGTCAAATTAAAAGTTTCTGAACCATCAACAGAGCTAATGGTGCCTTTTAACTTGAAGTGTAAGTAAATATTATCAAATTTTATCACACTCCATTGAGCATATTTTAGGTGTTTGAAATATTTCACACATATTTGTACTCTGTTGCATGCCCAAGGATTTATTTTTGCATATATTTATGTACATTAATCTTTTTAGGTCAGCACAACTATTCTATAGTCATTAAAACTATATAATTTGTTTCTAACACTACTACATGATGGAAGTTCAGGCACAGGAGACTACATGTCAGACAATGGATTTTTCTCTATTACTACTGTTCCCCCAAGCTGTATCCTTACACATACATTTTTATTGGCATTTGCTCATGAAAAGGCAAGGAGAGATCTCTCTCTCTCTCTCTCTCTCTCTCTCTCTCTCTCTCTCTCTCTCTCGTGTGTGTGTGTGTGTCCATGCCTTTGTCTGGCCTGTCTATACTTCTAATTTTGATCTGATTTTCTGACATAGGGTGTCATGTGACTCTGGATCACACAGTCCTTGAATCACTTACTTATCCTTTTTCATGAACTTTCCTCATGCTGTCTTTACAGATTTGTGATTACAATGACCTGTCACCACCAATAATAAAACCACCAATCCCTTCACTGTGGCACACACTTCTGCAGTCATTTAAACTAAAGTACCTTGTGAAATACTCACATATAACAGTATAAACATACTAAAATCTATAGTCCTAGAGAAGCTAAACAAGGAAGACCCTAGGGAAGATGCTTAATCTTCATTCAAAAGGACAAATGTGATGGATATTAGAAGCAGGAGAAGACAGGGAACAGGGCAGGAGCCTTCCACAGATGACCTCTAATAACTCTACTGATTGAGGTATAGAAGCAGAGGCTGAGACTCATAGCCAAACTTTGCATGGAATTTTATGAAAGAAAGTAGAGACAGAAAGACAGGAGCTCCAAAAAGAGACCAACAGAGTCAAAAATACTGGGCCATGTGAGACCTGTAGAGACTGAGACCCCAACCAAGGACAATGAATGGAGAGGACCTAAAATCCCTGCTCAGATGTAGCCCAAGTGGGGATCAAGTGGGGTCCCTAGTTAGGAGATCAGGGGCTTTCTCTGGCATGAACTCAGTGGTAGGCTCTCTGATCATCTCCCCCTGGGAGGTGCAGCCTTGCCAGGCCACAGAGGAAGACAATGCAGCCAGTCCTGACGAGACCTGATAGGCTAGGGTCAGATAGAAGGAGAGGAGGACCTCCCCTATAAGTGGACGACGGGAAAAGCATAGGGGAAGAAGAGGGACGGAGGGTATGATTGGGAGGTGATGAGGCAGGGGGCGACAACTGGGATAAAATTGAATAAATTGTAATAAGCAATAATAAATAATTTAAGAAGAAATGCCCACATGCACATGAAGTTGCAATGGAGGTAATGGTTTATACATATGAATTTATAGTGTAAAATTTCAGTCTATGAAGTCATAAAGTCAAGAGAACTATTCATTAATGTTCAGTTATCCTTATTATACAACTTTCAATTAATTTATATTATCACCATTTATTTTGTTATAAAAAGCCTTACAGTTTCACTTCTTCCACTTAGAAATTTTATCCATTTACAATCAACATTTGGATATGTTAGATTACTATGGTAAAGAGAAAAACTAAAAATAATTGGGAGTAGAGAGAAAAAAGATATTTGAAATAAACAATGGGATGAGGACTTATTTTCCTTTTTTCTTTCTTTCTTTCTCTCTTTCGTTTTTGAAAAATATCTGCTGTTTTACTATTTTTATGTTGATTAGAGTTTATTCACTTAGTATCCCAGCTGTAGTCCTCTCCCTCATTCTCTTCCAATCCCACCCTCCCTCCCTCATTGCCTCCTATGCTCCTTTCCAAGTCCACTGATAGGGAAGGTCCTCCTCCCATTCCATCAGGACTGGCTGCATTGTCCTCCTCTGTGGCCTGGTCAGGCTGCTCCCTCCTTAGTAGGAGGGGGGTGGTCAAAGTGCCTGCCACTGAGTTCATGTCAGAGACAGTTCCTTTTCCCCTTACTAGGGAACCCACTTGGATACTGGGTTGCCATGGGCTATATCTGAGCAGGGGTTCTAGGTTATCTCCATGAATGGACCTTGGTTGGAGTATCTTTCTTTTTGACAAAGTCTCGTGTAGTACAGACTGCCCTCCAGCATGCTATGGAGTGCAAGCTGACCTTAGACTCCTTCTGCTAGCTTCTGCCTCCCAAAGGCTGGGATTACAAGCATATGCCTCCAAACTCAGCTCAGCTCATACTTCATTTTCTCAAAGGAGAAATTAATTCATACTTGTTTTAAAGAAGTTATTACCTCATTTCCTTATTGTATTCTTCTGGGTCTATTAAAGTACTATATCCCCTATAACGTCAATGATTTATATTCCAAGCTACATGTTAAAATTTGTTCTATGGTCAGGTCTCAGTGATACTGTGTGGCTACATCTGTATATCTAGTATCTCATTGTCCACCTGCATACTATGTCACAGCAGTGTGTCATCTAAACTATTCAGTTTCCAGAAAGATTGCTTAAATAATGTAGATAGTATTTGTTTAGCAGACATAAGAATCATTTTTGAAGATTTTGTTATATGTACACACATGTACATATATATATGTGTGTGTGTGTGTGTGTGTGTGTATGTGTGTGTGATATATGTATGTATGTATGTTCTAGTACTGTGGTTTAAATCCAGGACGTTGTTAATGCTATGTAAACTCTCCCCAGGAGTGACTGAAAGTAATTATACAGCTTAAGAGTAACAGATTCTAAATGTACTGAGTACAAACTGTAGGAAATCCCATGAATCAGCAAGGATAACCCAGAGCTCAAAAGTTTCTGTAGGAATCGCAGCCAAACTCTGAATAAAGATGATAAACAGCTGTGGTGAGTCCTCAAATCCCCACAAAATGCCAGTTTTCTTAGCTGGAGCTTACGATGTAATCTGCTGAACGGAACTGCCATTCCAGTAAAATGCTGCACTTTCCCCTGCTTTGTCTTTACAAGTGGAGTGGGTAGAAAAGGACAATCGCACCCACAAGCAAGTCATGTGTTCCAGTGAACTTTAGCTTGTGGGCAGAGATAATGCTGCTGATGTCAGATTTAAGGCTATGGAGATAAACCTGAAAATTATGCAGAGGTGCTCAATGCGGTCTCCCTAGACTCTCCATGAGGGAGAGAGAAGTCAAGACAATATGTGATTGCAGGGGAATCCAGAGAGAGCATCAGCATGAGTGACTTGAGGTGGAAGACGGGGAAGGAGAAGCACTTAGACCTCTGGAAGAAACCACAGTAGAATCTTAACTAGGGATGCTAACAGGATCAGGTGCTCCAGCACTTTTAGTCTACTGAGGCATATAGTGTGCTCCTGATTTACAAACAAAAAGATGCAAATTTATGTTGTTTAAGTTACTGAATTTGATAGCCTCTCACAGAAATGAGGGTTTTTTTTCCCTAATAATTGATATCTTCATACTGCCTTCTTTACTTAAATTTATTGGAAGAAATCTTCATTTTTAGTTAATGAGAAAAAAATTCATTTCAACTGCTCTCTAGATATAAACACCATAATCACACTCATTTTATAGATCAGGCAATGAAAGCATCATGAGTTAATACAACAAACAATCTTAGATAAATTAAATATACCATCTAATTAAAACTTCCATGAATTTGAAAATAGTGGGACTAACAGATAAATGTTCATAAATTTCTACTTCAGTGTGAACAAAGATGTTGATAGCCAGAAAACAAACTATCCTTAAGAAATGTCACAGTTGGTTACAATTCAACATTTACTATATAAGTTTCAGCTTCTTGCTGTAAGCGTGCACTGTTAAATAAAGTCACAGTTTGTGCATTTTTCCTAATGTTACAATTTTCTCTTTTAGGATTTGGTGGTGGAAGGGCAGCTTTCTAACATTATGACATAATTATACTTTGTGAGATCAAGGTGTAATGCATTAGTAATGCTTTAAAGGGGAAGATCAGAATTAACTGAAATTCATGTGTAAGAATGCTCACTGGTACCTGTTCTGCATTGTTACATTGTCCCCCAAGGAGAAACCCAGGCTGTGCTAAGTGCCAAAAGTCACAAGAGACCTCAGCTGCACATATGGAGCTCTGAGTTTGCTGACGCTTGGACTGCCACGTACTTAAGATTCTCACCTGTTTCTCCTACTTGTGACAAATTGACAAGAACATGAACAGAATCCCTAGTTGAAGAATCATCCAGTTGGAGTAATGAAAAACCAGATTTCATGGTATTTCCTACACATGCAGTGAAACAGTCCAGAGGACAAAGCAATTTGTTCCTTTAGCTCTAATCATGTTCGATGTTATGTAAACTAGCCAATCCACCAGACAAACAAGCTGTGTATGGCTCACGGCCAGCTCACCTATGGACATCATTAAGACTCTGCACATGCTCAGGAAAGGAAAACTTGCCAACTGCAGTCTTAAAGTTTCCATCAATATAACAGGCATTGTTCAAAAGTCTCTAAGGTAAGAAAATGAGAATTTTCCCCCTAAAGAACTTAAGTATTTCTGCTTTGAAAAATAAATGACTTCTGGGTTGTTTTCTTGTGACTTGCCTTTGGTTGAAAATTAAGCTTTTTTTAGACTCGTGGAGCACAAGCTTCCAATACTCAACTCAGTGAAAGGTTTCTCTTGCATGTACAGTTTGAATAAAAAGTGCTTCATTAACTATGGAGTGACACACAGAAATGGAGACTCTGCAGCAGGAATACAAGGTAGGCAAACACCAAGATTTACCCTCCCCGGCGCAGAAGACAAAATGGGATTGTGTCAAGAAAAGAAAATATGCATCCTGTGTGTAGAGCAGTAACCTTTGGCATTTTTATCACAGAGATATAAATGACTGCCTTCCCAACAATATTGTTGGCACAGTGAATAAGTCATAGGTATATATTTCTTGATGAATGGGACATGCAAAGCGAAATTGGAATGTTTCCCTTGTTTGGTTATGAAAAGAATGCATAGTCCTGGTGTTTGGTCCAAGAGACTAGGAGTAAATTCATTGTAGATCGTTCAAAAGGACCTAGAGAGTAGATAATTGGGCCTTTTCTATGGTCTGACCTATATGCAAAGGTACGACTGAAAGACTCTTGTACACATCTGTATGATCTAACAGGGAAATATACATCTCTAAAGGATGCACTGGACACAATTATATTAAAACTTTGAGCCTCTCTTTCCTATATTTAGTTTCTGAGGTTCTAGAAATTGAAGCATTCCAGCTATCTTCTAAGTTTATGACTCTTTTCCTGGACAAGGCTACTATCATCTTCCATGTAGTCAATAAACGCCTCCTTTTCTTACTGCACTGTCCATGTTTTTATCTATATAGAAGCCTCAGAGTTCGGTTGGATATGATGCATACCTGCAATCTCAGCATCCTGGAGACAGAAAACAGATGAGACTAGACTGGAGCACTGTGAGATTTTGTCACCAAACCCAAAAAAGTAAAAAAATTAAAAACACAAAAAATGCCTAGAACAATGTGTTTACAAGTTATGTTGAAACTTAGCAAACACACGTCCCATGTTCCACAAACATTAAGAAGAAACTATAATATTATTCTCCATGTTAGAAAACTCAAAGACTAAAAGGAGTTATTATTAATAAAATAAACATTAGCAACTTATTTCCATGGTAAAATATAACACAGTCACTCTTTTTCTAAGGATGATTTACCAGGAGTCTCATAGGACATAAAAACTTTCCCATGCTCTCCTCTTGCCCTGCTCCACAAGAACTCTCCAGCTCTTCTTCAAAAGAAGTATTTGTATCAATTTTCTTATCTACAGTATATTTTTCTTTAGCTGTTTAGTTTAAACATTACTTTCTCTTAGCAGTCTCTCCCAGATGTCCAAATTATTATCATTCCTCCTTATAAAGTATGGATGTTTGGTTTTTTTAAAAATTATTTATTAAAAATACATTTTATATAATGTATTATGATAATATTATTTCTCATTCCCCAACTCCTCCCAGATCCTTCCCTCTTCTCTACCCACACAACTTTATGTTTTCTCAACACCCCTCCAAAAAAGACTGACCAAAAAAAAAAAAAAAAGAGCAAAAGGCACAAGTATCAGGACTCACTGGACATATAGACTCTATATGACATCTCTGTCACAGCAGTAGAGTAGCACAAGCCTGTTATAATTGACTTTCAAAGTTAAATAAGACTTGAATACGGTGATATACTTTCCATGCCCTAGAGCAAGTAACTACAGGAACCGGGCTGAGAACTATGTGAGTACAGAGCACCTAACGATAGTGGAGGGTGGGGCAGACAGAGAAACAGAGAGACACAGAGAGGTCAGTTTCATCTGAAATTTTAAAATAATCAGTGCAACAAAGTATCACCACTCCAGTTAACTGTGAACTCATGTTAATATGATTGCAACTAGTTGCTCCTGCTATTTTCACTCTAAACTCTATCATGTGTGTAGGATTTTTTCAAAACTCTATCATTACCTCTGCCTTCTGTTGTACTAGATCTCTTGATACATTCTTCCTATATAACACATATTAAATTACTCTCTGCTATATGATTTCACCTACTTACCTTCTAGACTGGAATGATTCACTGAACAACAGAAATAAAATCTTATTTTCACAGCAAACATAAAGTCACATAAATCAGTTTTCCAAAAATGTCAAGTATAACAGTAAAATTTTCCTCTTCTTTGCGTCTTCCTTCCTCAGACATTGTAAACTTCCCCACATAAGCATCATGTAATATTTCATAAACATTGTACAAGGATCTAAAGTAAACATTTGCAACTCATATTCTGTCCTATCATGAAATACCCTACACTACTATGCAAAAGGCAAGCAGTTATACTCTTAGTGCGATTAGGAAAACCTTCCAGGATTTCCAACCTTCTAAATGACTTTCCTTTCTTGCTTGCACTTTTTGTGGGTGTGTGTGTATATGTGTGTGCTGGTAGACATCATTTAACCTTTCAAGACTATTGACTAAAGAAAAGCATCACTCTGAAGGGTAGAATGACTACATATTGTTTATTGTAGAGCAGTATTTAAGACTTATCTAATTTTTCAGATATTTTATTGAGGATGAAATTCAATGCCCCATGACTTTGAAGTGAATTATAATCCAGAATAAAGCTCCTGATAGGCCTTCCTCTGAATTGTTCAGATGAAAATACAATAGAAAATAAAAGGTCAGAAAACGTGTTGTGTGGGAGAGCAGCAGCCTTTCTTAAAGGCACTATGGCAAATGTTGAAAATTAGTATTGCTTATGCAGTGAGTTAAGAGGACATCAAAGGAGAACCTTTCATAACTAATTTTGCTTGAGGGTGTATTTTAACTTTGTTTTATATTTTACTTACAAAATAAAAACATTAAAAATAATATTCCTTTTCAGAATTTTACCACAGAAAAATCTTCAGCAAAAATAAAGAAAACATAAACTTTCTCCATGTTCCATTACTTTGTTAAGAAATACATGACTTTAGCCACTATGTCATGTTCTCATAATAAGTGTGTCTATTTTCTTCCTATTAAACAGGGCATTTTTTTCTTTTTCCATTATTTTTTTTTTACAATGTATTCACTTTGTATCCCAGTTGTAGCCTCCTTCCTTGTCTCCTCCCAGTCCCACTCTCTTCTTCCTCCCCTAGTCCACTGATAGGGGGAATCCCCCTCTACTGTCAGACCTGGCCTATCAGGTCCCATCAGGACTGTCTGGATTCTCTTCTTTTGTGAGCTGGCTAGGTCTTCCCACCAGGGAGAACTGATCAAGGATAAGGCAACTGAATTCATGTCAGAGACTGTCTCTTCTCCTTTTACAAGGGAATCCACAATGAGACTGAAATGTCTATGGGCTAGGCAAGGGGGCTAGCTCCTCTCCATGCATGGTATTTGGTTGATGCATTAGTCTCTACAGCCACCCCTGGGCCCAACTTTTTTTGTCTTTATTGGTCTCCTTATGGTGCTCCTGTCCCCTCCAGGGACTTCTGTGTCCCCCTTCCACCATAACACTCCCTGTGCTCTGTCCAAAGTTTGGTTCTGAGTCTCTATCTGCTTCAATTAACCTGTTGGATGGAGACTTTTCGAGGAGATGTGTGGTAGGCTCCAGTCCTGTTTTCTCTGTTCTACTGCTTCCGGTGCCTATCCCATTTTACCTTCTGAATGAGAATTAAGCATCTTCCTTAGTAGGGTCTTCCTTGTTGTTTAGCTTCTTTAGTTCTATAGATTTTAGTATGTTTATCCTATATTATATGGCTAATAACCACTTACAAGTGAGTATATACCATGCATGTCTTTCTGCTTCTGCAATACCTCCCTCAGGATGATCTTTTCTAGTTCTATCCATTTGTCTGCAAACTTCACGATTTCCTTGTTTTTAATTGCTGAGTAGTATTCCATTGTGTAAATGTACCACAATTTCTGTATCCATTCTTCAGTAGAGGAACATCTAGGTTGTTTCCAGATTCTGACTATTATAAAGCTGCTATAAATATAGTTGAGCAAATGTCCTTTTTATATGGTTGGGCATATTTTGGGTATATATGCCCAGTAGTGGTATAGCTGGATCTTGAGTCAGCACTATTCCCAATTTTCTGCGAAAGCACGAGATTGTTTTCCAAAGTGGTTGTACAAGTTTACATTCCCACCAACAATGGAGGAGTGCTCCCCTTTCTTCATATCCTCTCCAGCATGTATTGTCACTTGAGATTTTGATCTTAGCAATTCTGATGGGTGTGGGATGGAATCCTAGAATCGCATTACCCTGATGACTAAGGATGTTGAGCATTTCTTTAAGTGTTTCCCCACCATTTGTTATTCCTCTTGAATAGAAGTCTTGTCAGGATGCATTTACACAAAAGTGACAGAGCATGCTATGTCTATGACATTTCTGCCATACTAAATAAAATGTTATGTGACTCATTCAACTAGATCTACATAAAAATATTAGAATATTTATCACTATTTATCACTTATCCCTGATTTAAACATGGATTCTTTATTGTAAAATTTTTACTTTTGATTAAAATATACTACATACACTATTATTTGTAAACATAATTCAGCTAATAAATATTCATTAAAATGACTTTCCCTTTCTCTAAGCATTTATAAATTTGATAAATTTATATGTCTTTATCATATGTTTTCCCCTTAATCAATAGGTCAGCTTCCTTGTCTGGTCTCAGTAGAAGAGGATGGTCTTAGCCTTGCTGTGACTTGATGTGCCAGGATGGGTTGATATCCATGGGGAGCCTCCCCTTTCCTGAGAAGAAGAAGAGAAGGAAAGGGAGGAGGGCCTGGGAAGACAGGAGAGAGGGGGCTGCCATCAGGCAATGAAGTGAATAAATAAATAAATAAATGGAGAAAATAAATAGATAGAAAAATAAATAAATAAATAAATAAATAAATAAATAAATGGATAAGTAGGTTAAATTTTGTATTTTCCATCTTTCAGGTTGATGCACTCCTCTGTAACTAATGTTTGGTCATAATAACTTATTTCCATTAGGCAAACTTTCTTGAGAATTAATGATACCAATTCCTTCGTGGACTACTTTGATGTTTTATATAACTTACCCAGCATTTATAATAATGTAGGTACTGTATTTATGTCCTTACTGTGAACAATGTAATGAAAGAATAAATAATTACAATGAGTTTCCATCATCATGAAGAAAGTCATAGATGAGAGAGAATATATAAGCATCCTTCACTCCTAATTCATTTGGTTCCTTAATGGTCCAATGCACTTTTATTATCAGTCCATTTCCTGACTTCTCTACAGATCATTACATAATTTTAATATAATTTTGAATTTTTCCAAAGAAAAGAATAGCATTGCCCATATCTAAATTATAGCATGCATGACTTGTCAAGTGTAAACAAAGCACTGTGTGTATACTGAAATATATACTTCATGTTGAATGCAGCACAAAGCTGAATCAATCTTTTTATTCAAGTAAACAATAATTCTTTTATTTTTAAGACCTGGTTTTCAGAATCAAGCAATCATTCAACACTGAGGTTAAAATGCATAGCTTGAAGCAAGTTAAATTTTATGCAATGATACATCAACTGAAAATCTGATCTACATATCTATAATTGCAAATCCAATTTAAAGTTACTACTTGTGCTAATACACTGCACAGAATTTCTCTCATCATTAACAAGTATAGTCTACATCCTCTGAACACCCGGAAGCATACACCACCTAGAAATATGACCGAGGACTCTGGCTAGTTGCTCTTAACATGCATTTACATTAGTAGCTTCAGGCAGTGTCAAGTTCAAGTTAACTAGGCAATACATAGGTAGCTTACTGATTATTGTCTATGTAGGCAGGAAACATGTCTTTGGCAGTGATTGGCAGACAGTTTCTTTTTGTAAATATAGTGATTATTTTTCTGTTAATCTGATTTTTGCATTTTTCTTATGGCTGTAAATTTAAGGTAAAATTAAAAGTTATTTGTGACATACATAAATGAAAATGTCACTCTAACTTTCACTAGTTTGCAGTTATTAAGAATCAATTTTTTAAAATTAAAAGATACAAAATTAAAATAATATTTAAGTAAATAAAACAAAAGTTTATAGCCATCATATTAGGTATTAGAATGAATATTATAAATTTATATGTGTCTTTAATTCATGATGTATTAAAAGTTTCTTCCTTTACTGAAATTTCTATACTCATGCATATGTGAGCTGAACATATACCCTAAAACAAGGAAACACACACATAACAAGAACTTTGCTGATGTAGTTCTTCAATTGCAGGTCCATAGGTGTACATTCTATACTTGCCTTTCAGGCTCTTCCTTGCAGTTGTATGTTTTACATAAGATATTTTACACATTTATGAATCTCAGACATTATACAGAGCACATTTGGTCATCTTCACTCTGTGCCTTCAGGTCCTTCCGATGCCCACTCCACTTCTTCATCTTCACATCTAAGGATAATATTGCTTACTTGAGAGAAGTGAACTAAATGGTGTTGTGTTGTGGTTTTAAACATAGGACTTATCCGCATATATGAGATTGATTTTTAAGGTAAATGTCCTCTCCAGCTCTTAGCTCTACAGACCTGCATGCCCAAAGCTCACTGTACTCCCAAATGAATTATATTTCTAATTTATCAGATATTCCAGAATGTTTGCAAGAGTTATCTTCTGTCATTTTTATGTATACATTTTAAAATATATATATTCAATGCCAATGAAATCTTCTTTTAATAAAAATTTAATAAGCTTAAACAACAATGTAAATCTCCTATTAAGATATGTTGAAATTAACACAACCAATGAGATAAAAATATGACAATAGAATGTGTCCATGGTTCTAACCTGCTATTTTCTCTCACCATGCAACTCTGCACTTCCAGTATGTTCAGAAGGTACATGAAAAGTCATAATTCTTTTTTTAATTTAAAATATTATTATTAATTACAGTTTATTCACTTTGTATCCCACCTGTAGCTCCCTCCCCTTTTCCTTCCCAAACTCATCCTCCCTCCCTCTGCCCCACCCAGACCCCTCAATCAGTCCAGTGATAGGCAAGGTCTTCCTCTTCTTTCTTCTGATCCCAGTCTATCAGGTCTCATCAGGACTGGCTGCACTGTCTTCCTCTGTGGCCTGGTAAGGCTACTTCCCCATCAGGGGATGGTGATCAAAGAGTAAGCCTGATTTCAGTTCCTGTCCAGAGATAGTCCCTGTCCCCATTACTATGGAACCCACTTGGACACTGAACTGCCATGGGCTACATCTGTACAGGAATTCTAGGTTATCTCCATGAATGGTTCTTGGTTGGGATGCCAGTCTCAGAAAAGACTCCTGTGTCCAGATTTCTTGGTTCTGTTGCTCTTCCTTGTGGAGCTTCTGTCCCTACCAGGTCTTAATATTTCCCTTTCATAAGATTCCCTGCAGTCTGCCCAAAGTTTGGCTATAGGTCTCAGCATCTGCTTTGATACCCTGCAGGGTAGAGGAGAAGTCATAATTCTTTGGGAGCATACAATATCTTAAAAGTTTATGTTTTCTCGTATCTTCTTCTAATTCTTTTTTCAGAGACTTGAAATTTTTTTCATACAAGTCTTTGACTTGCTTGCTTAGGGTTACACCAAGGTACTTTATGTCATTTGTGGCTATTGTGAAGGGTGTTGTTTCTCTAATTTCTTTCTCAGCCCTTTTGTCTTTTGTATACAGGAGGGCTACTGATTTTTTTGAGTTAATTTTGTATCCGGTCACTTTGCTAAAGGTGTTTATCAG
>REGO01001193.1:131914-147982 GCA_010120015.1 Rhombomys opimus
TGTGTGTAGGCTTTTTGCTATTTCTGTTGTTGCTGAAGTCCAACTTTATTCCATGGTGATCAGACAAGATACAAGGGATTATTTCAATCTTCTTGTATCTGTTGAGGCTTGCTTTGTGACTAACTATATGGGCTATTTTGGAGAAGGTTCCATGAGGTGCTGAGAAGAAGGTAAATTCTTTTGTGTTTGGGTGTAAAGTTCTGTAAATGTCTGTGAGGTCCATTTGATTCATGACCTCTGTCAGAGATATTGTTTCTTTGTTTAATTTCTGTTTTGTTGACCTGTCCTTTGTTGAGACTGGTGTGTTGAAGTCTCCCACTATTAGATCTCCCATGCTCATGGCTTGGCAGGATTAACATAGTAAAAATGGCCATCTTACCAAAAGCAATCTACAGATTTAATGCAATTCCTATCAAATTGCCAACACAATTCTTTACAGAACTGGAAAGAAAAATTCTCAACTTCATATGGAATAACAAGGAACCCAGGATTGCTAAAACAATCCTCTACAATAAAAGATCTTCTGGAGGTATCTCCATCCCTGATCTCAAGCTGTACTATAGAGCAACAGTTATAAAAACTGCATGGTACTGGCATAGAAGCAGAATGGTGGATCAATGGAACCGAACAGAAGACCCAGAAATAAACCCACACACTTATGGACACCTGATTTTTTTACAAAGATGCCAAAACCACACAATGGAAAAAAAAGATAGCATCTTTAACAAATGGTGCTGGTCCAATTGGATGTCTACATGTAGAAAAATAAAAATAGACCCATACTTATCACCCTGCACAAAACTGAAGTCCAAGTGGATCAAAGACCTCAACATAAAACCAGACACATTAAATGGGCTAGAAAAAAAGTGGGGAATAGCCTAGAACTCATTGGTACAGGAGAAAACTTCCTGAACAGCTCACCAACAGCACAGGCTCTAAGAGCAACAATCAATAAATGGGACCTCATGAAACTGAAAAGCTTCTGTAAAGCAAAGGACACAGTCATCAAAACAAAGAGACTGCCTTCAGATTGGGAAAGAATCATCATCAACCCTTTATCTGACAGAGGACTCATATACAGTATATATAAAGAACTAAAGAAGCTGAAAAGCAGCAAACCAAGTATTCCACTTAAAAAATGGGGAACAGAGCTAAACAGAGAGTTCTTTGTAGAGGAATGGCAGAGAAGCACTAAAAGAAATGCTCAACCTCATTAGCCATGAGGGAAATGCAAATCAAAACAACCCTGAGATTTCACCTTACACCCATCAGAATGGCCAAGATCAAAAACTCAAGTGAAAACAGATGCTGGAGAGGTTGTGGAGAAAGGGGAACCCTTCTCCACTGCTGGTGGGAATGTAAACTTGTACAACCATTCTGGAAATCAATCTGGCGCTTTCTCAGACAACTAGGAATAGCGCTTCCTCAAGATCCAGCCATATCACTCCTAGGCATATACCCAAAAGAGGCTCAAGTACACAAAAAAGACATTTGCTCAACCATGTTTGTAGTAGCTTTATTTGTAATAGCCAGAAGCTAGAAACAGCCCAGATGCCCCACAACTGAAGAATGGATGCAGAAACTGTGGTACATCTATACAATGGAGTATTACACAGCAATGAAAAATAAGGAAATCATGAAATTTGCAGGTAAATGGTGGGACCTGGAAAGGATCATCCTGAGTGAGTTGTCCCAGAAGCAAAAAGACACACACGGTATATACTCACTCATATAAACATACAACATAGAATAAACCCACTAAAATCTGTGCATCTAAACAAACTAAGAAAAAAGAGGACCCTAACTAAAATGTTCAATCCCCATCCTGAAAGGCAAAGAGGATGGACATCAGAAGAAAAAGAAAACAGGAAACAAACTAGGAATCTGCCACAGAGGGCCTCTGAAAGCCTCTGCTGTGCAGACTGTCAAAGCAAATGCTGAGCCTGATGGCCAACTGATGGGCAGAGTGAATGGAATTTTATGTAAGAAGTGGGAAATAGCAAGAGCTGGAAAGGACAGGAATTCCACAAGGAGAGCAACAGAACAAGAAAATTTGAACACAGGGAACTTCCCAGAGACTCATACTCCAACCAAGGACTATTCATGGAGATAACCTAGAACCCTGACAATGCAGCCACTTCTGATGAGAACTGATAGACTAAGATCAGAAAGAAGGAGAGGAGGACCTCCCCTATCAGTGGACTTGGGGAGGGGCATGCATGCAGAAAGGGGGGGAGGGTGAGGCTGGGAGGGGAGGAGGGAAGGGCTTATGGGGGGATACAAAATGAATAAGGTGTAATTAATAAAAGTTAAATAAAAAAAGATTAAAAGCTTATGTTTTCTGAAAAAAATGCTAGAATATACTAATATATTTCCATTCTGAGAGTACTTTAAAGGTTAAATTATCTAACAAAATAGATTCTTAATTTAAAATTAGGTGATAATTTTAAATTGATATGGAAACGGAAGTTTGAAAACAGTCTTAGCATAAAGCTTAAAAGTGTGTACAATTTTAAAGTAAAAAGGCCACCTTAGTATAGAAAGAATTTGTTTTGTTAAACATTTCATGTCTAGTGAAATGAATAGTCTCCTATAACATGAATCACAGATAGCACACTATTTTCTGTATTACATGTGAATACCCAGAGAAAGTGATTGTAATGATTTTGGCAGTGACGTTTATTTAATGAAAACATCACTGTTTTAAAGTGTTAGACATAACAATTAATCTTTCATGAGTACTGGCATTATTTTCAAACAAATGTTCAAATGAAATATTTAGTGTGTGGATATGACAGCTTTGTGTTCAGCTGCAGTTCTGTCTTATGGCATATTTGAATTTTATTTATTTATTATTTTTTTTTGTGGAAAAGCAATGATCTAATTTGTCCTAAATCCCAACTTTCATCTTTCTGAATAGTTAAAGAGCTGTGGATAACTTATGAAATCCTGACTTAATAAAAACTGTACGTACAACTAGGAAGATATAATGCACAGAAGGAGCTAGCTGTCTCCTCAGTGGGTAAAGCTTTCTTTCTTTACTCTGAAGTTTCAGGCCTAAGAGAAGAGCAGAGTCCCTTCTCCCTGGCCATGAGCAGAAAATCTGCTAAGGAAAATGCAGATAAAGTTTTAGTCTCTGCTAATGCAAGAAAACACTGACTAAAAGCAACCGGGGAATAGGACTCATTTGACTCATGATAGAGCCCAATCTAGGCAATCTAGGCAAGGAGCTTGGAAAGAACCTACAGCAAGGCACTTAAGCAGAGACCAAGGTGGCATACTGCTTACTAGCTTTCTCCCAGGCTTGGTTTGGCTACCTTTCTTACAGAGTCAAGGCCCAGGTGCTTAGGGATGGCACTAACCACAGTAGGCTGAGCTTTCCACATCAATTGACAGTCAAGAAAAAAGCCATGTCCACAGATAACTTTGTAGGTAAGCTTCTCTCTTTCTGATTTTGTCAACTTGACAACAAAGATTTTGGTATCACAACATGGTTTTCTTAGGAGGGAAAACAGTTAAATAATGCTATAGTGAACGTAGAACCAATGTGACAATAATAAGTAATACACTGGTTAAAATAAGGCATTTGAGTCAGGTCTGTTTTTAAATTCTTTTAGCTCTTTCTAATTAAGTCAGTAATGAATGCACTCAGAGCTATATCTATGCCTATATTTATATGTACACATCTGAGCACCCATTCTTCATCCCTATTGTTATCACTACAAAGTGAGACTGATGGTTATCTATAGAGTGCAAAGCCCTGGATTACATCCCAGCACTATCAGAATGAGCAAAGCTACTGATTACTCCATAACACACATCGTTAACGAAGTCAAGTGTAAGTGACAGCAGAGCATCTCAGTGACTACATATTATCACTATCACTTTTCAAGTTCCTTATCATCACAGAGCATTTGTCTACTATATTAGCATATTACTTTATAGAATTGTGTTTTGTGATGTTTCCATGAAACAAATATCTAATTTTGATTATATATACTGTTTCATTATTCTTTTTTATCTTACCCTCCAGTTGGTCCTTCTTCTCGCATGATCTCCTTCTTGTTTCATTCTCTTTCTCTTTTAAATTTACATCCCATATACGAGAGGAAATATGACACATGTTTACTTATGAGTGTAGCTTATTTTTTTATTAAGAATATATTTATTTTCATCTATTCTCCTACAAATGACATGATTTAAATTGACTTCAAAATGCTCAGGGTGCTGTCCTATATAGACTTTTTGAAAATAAACATTACAATAAGCAACAAGTATATATGAAAACCTGTTCAAAACCAAAAGAAATTTTTAAACCTTACACTGAGATGGCTGTTACCAAAATGACAAATACTGAGTGTTTGTAAAAAAAAAAAAAAAAAAAAAGTATTGGAAGGCTCTCTGCTGGTACAGTCACTGCGGGAAGCAGTTTGCAGGCTCCTTTAAATATTAGGAATTTAATTGGACATGATTGCATATGACTGTAGTCCCAGATGTTTTGGAGGATCAGGGTGGGTTGGGCAGTGTTGCTTGACCCCAGAACTAATATAATAGTCCCTGAAATGAATGGAAATACACCTTAAAATTCAAATTAAAATCAGTGTTTGTTCTAGCACTATCAGTACTGGGAAAGAAAAAAAGACAGACAGCCAGAAAGAAAATATTTGTATGAGTGTTGTCTGCATGCCCATAGTCACCACAGAATATGTCTTCTATCACTTTTCTATTCTTCATTTATCTGTGTATTTATCATATCATAACTGTTATTTATATATTTATTATATATATTATCTATATTTATTATCTATATCTATCTGTCATTTATCTTCTATCACTTATATGCATTCTACCTACACTTTATATCTCATTTGTCATTTGTCTATTTATCATATGCTTATCTATTTATTGTATGACAATTTCTGTAGGCCTATTATTCTGTTAGTATGGAAGGATCTCCTTAACAGAATACAACTGATGTTTGATGAGATACAATGAGATCACGATGCTTTGTTTTGTTTTACTTCTAGCAATAAACATTGAGGTCTAGTGCTCTTGGGCTAGATTCTTCTGAAGCTTTTCTCTATGGCCTGTAGTTCCTGATCATCTGTCTGTTTTCTCAGAGGATTTTTCTCTCTTGGATGTAAAACTTGGTGACTTTATCTCACAAGAACTCTAGACTTTTAGATGAACACTTCAAGTTTATTAATTCAAGCTATTTTATCTCCTCTAATGTCCTATTTCAGCATAAACTTGTATGGAATTGGAGCATCCATATTTAACATCCATAATAGCTCCTAGAAGACAATACATTCTGCTATCTATTTGTGTACCCCCTCAGAATTGAACCAACTTGATCATTATGTGACAGATACTCAATTGAGATCCTGTTACTAATGATGAATGGGTGACAATACATTATTCAAAAAGATTATTAAATGTTTCCTCTGAAAACTATAATTAATAACACTGGTAAATAATAAATAACACTAGTAAATAATAGAAAGCGTGTAGAACTATGGAAATGCACAAACAAGGAAATTTGTCAACTGACAGATTTGGAAGGCTACCTGACAGGATATGACTAGAAATTATAGGTTTTCAAACTCTATCTGTGAATCAACTCCCATTTTTGGAGAACTTTGCAACCTGAATGATAATCTGCTTGAATTCCCTTTTCTAATTTTTTCTCTGCCAGTGCTTGTTTATACCCTTAGTAATACTCAGGATTAAATTTGAGTGCCCTGAATGTCTAGGCAATAGCTTCATTTCTAAGGTTTTTCCCACCTTTGACTTTTGCCCTGGTCACAAATGACTATTCTTATTGGGGTGATGTGATACCCCTGTGTTTTTTTTCCTTAGTATTTTCAGTTATCAATGATTCTAAGCATTTTCATTCAGCTATTGGCCATTTATTTTTCTTATTTTGAGAATATCTACACTAGTTCTCTGTCTGTCTGTCTCTGTGTATGTGTGTGTGCATGCATGTGTGTGTTTTTTGTGTGCTGCATGTATGCATATAATTGTGCATGTATGTGAATATCAGACTCTTTGTAAGAATGGGGTCTTTTCTTCTACAATATGAGTGCTAGGGACTAAATTCAGGCTCTGAGGCCTGTAGCCATGTACCCTGAGTTATTGAGCCATCTTGAAGGCCCTCATTTTATTTTTAGGTTATATATATATAAATAATCATTTATTACAACTTATTCAATTTGTATCCTGGCTATGTCCCCCTTCCTCATCTCCTCCCAAAACCAACCTCCCTCTATGACCCTACTATGACCCTCCCCTAATCCACTCATAGGTCTCATCAGGACTTTTAAAATGAGTTATTTTCAATATCTTGTTTTGTAGCCTTATACTGTTTGTTGTTACAGGTCCAGAATGTTCCCCATATTTATTATCTGTGTTTGAGTTTATCTTCATCTATATTACTGTGCTATCTTATGGATCTTACTGTGTTTGTATCCATGATCTGTCTGTTGATCTTTATTCGAGCATATTTCCTTGGTGGTTTCAGTATAAACTCTCTGCTGATATCAAGCTTGAAAGCTTTCCAACTGTATTCTCTTTCAACTTCACTGTTGTTCACATATGAAAATATTTTCGAAATACTACTTATTTTAAAAATTAGGTTTCTATTAAAGTAATCTAATAATAATTTCCTCTATTAAATATTGTGTGATTTTAAACTGATAATCCAGTCAAATTATTTGTATTTGGCTTTCACATAATTGCACATGGAGAGTTTGTTAAGTCAAGCATATTAATGTATTAATAGCTTTACATTTTTGTCATGTCTTCTTGTGGTTTATGGAGAACATAGATCTAAGCTGTTGGTTGTTTTCAAATATAAAAGACATTTTTATGAATTTCAGTATGGTAGCATTTAACATTGTTAAAGAACAGAGGATCTTATAACTGTCTCTATTGTCAAGCTGATCTACTTTAGTGATTTAATGGTACAATCATTACATCTTTCTATATTCTTATTGCATGGTGGTTATGATCACACACAATTTGCAAGCTTTGTAATTATACTTTCTCTGGTCTGTGAGTTTTTTGAGGAGTCAATATATCCAATAAATTTATAAACAATGAAAGAATGTTAAATTAGGAAAAGATTTAAAATTCAAAATTAATTAAAAAAACTAAAATTAAAAGTGACCCCAAAAATTTAACCAGAGAACTCCTTCAGGTGATAAACACTTTTAGCAAAGTGGATGGATACAAAATTAACTCAAAAAAAAATCAATAAACCTCTTTATGCAAAAGACAAAAGGGCTGAGAAAAAATTTAGGGAAACTATACCCTTCACAATAGCAACAATTGACATAAAGTACCTGGGTGTGACTCTATCCAAGCAAGTGAAAGATCTCTTTGAAAAAACTTCAAGACTCTGAAGAAAGAAAATGAAAAAGATATCAGAAGATGGAAAGATCTCCTATGCTCATGGATAAATAGGATTAACATAGTGAAAATAGCCATCCTGTCAAAAGCAATCTACAGATTCCAATCAAAACACCAACAAAATTCTCTACAGAATTTGAAAGAACAATTCTCAATTTCATATGGAAAAATAAAAAAGCCCTAAGTTTCTAAAACAATCCAGAACAACAACAGATCATCTGGAAGTATCTCCATTCCTGACCTCAAGCTGTACTGCAGAGCAATAGTAATAAAAACTGCATGGTACTGGCATAGAAACAGAATGGTGGATAAATGAAATCAAATTGAAGCCAGGAAATAAACCCACACATGTATGGATACTTGATTTTTGACAAAGAAGCCAAAACCATACAATGGAAAAAAGATAGCATCTTTAACAAATGGTCTGATCTAACTGGATGTCTACATGCAGAAAAATGCAAATAGATAAATATTTATCACCCCACACAAAACTAAAGTCCAAGTCCAAGATCAAAGACCTCAACATAAAACCTGACACACTGAATCTGTTAGAAGAAAAAGTGGGGAAGAGCCTTGAACTAATTGGCACAGGAAACAACTTCCTGAACAGAACACCAACAGCACAGGCTCTAAGAGCAACAATCAATAAGCAGGACAGCATGAAAATGAAAAGCTTCTGTAAAGTAAAGGATACTGTCCTCAGAACAAAATGACAGCCTACAGATTGGGAAAAGATCTTCACCAAACCTATATCTGACAGAGGGCTAATATCCAGTATATATAAAGAACTCAAAAAGTTAAAAGGCAACAAATCAAGTAATCCAATTAAAAAATGAGGTACTGAGCTACAGAGAACTCTCTGTAGAGAAGTATAGAATGGGAGCAAAACACTTAAAGAAATGCTCAAAGTCCTTAGTCATCAGGGAAACGCAAATTAAAATTACTCTGAGATTTCACTTTACACCCATTAGAATGGCTAAGATCAGAAACTCAAGTGACAATACAAAACTCAAGTAACAACAACAACAAAAAATGTTGGAGAGGGTGTGGAGAAAGAGGAACCCTCCTGCATTGCTAGTGGGAATGTAAACTTATACAACCATTTGGAAATCAATCTGGGTGCTTTCTCAGAAAATTGGGAACAGTGCTCCCTCAAGACCCAGCTATTCCACTCCTAGGCATATATCCAAGGACACAACAAGGACATTTGCACAACCATGTTCATAGTGTTCTTCATAATAGCCAGAATATGGAGACAACCCAGACTTCCCTCAATGGAGGAAGGGATACAGAAATTGTGGTATAGTTACACAATGGAATACTACTTAACAATTAAAAAAAGGATATCATGAAATTTGTAGGCAAATGGTCGAAACTAAAAAGGATCATCCTGAGTGACGTATCCCAGAAGTAAAAAGACACACATGGTACGTATTCACTTATAAGTGGATACTAGGCATAATATAGGATAAACCATACTAAAATCTTTACACCTAAAGAATCTAATCAACGAGTACCCTGGGTAAGATGGCCAATCATCATTCAAAAAGGCATATGGGATGGACATCTGAAGAGGGAGAAAACAGGATACAGGGCAGGAGCCTACCACAGAGGGCCTCTGAAAGATTGTATCCAGCAAGATATTAAACCAGATGCAGAGACTCATAGCCAAACTTTGTGCAGAGTGTAGGGAATCTTATGAAAGAAGGGAGATATAGTAATACCTGGAGAGGACAGGAGTTCCACAAGGAGAGCAACATAACCAAAAACTCTGGGCACAGGGATCTTTTCTGAGACTGATACTCCAACCAAGGACCGTGCATGGAAATAACCTAGATAACCTAGAACCCCTGCTCAGATGTAGCCAATGGCAGCTTAGTCTCCAAGTGGTTACCCTAGTAAGAGGAACAGAGACACTCTCTGACATGAATTCCGTGGCTGGCTCTCTGATCACCCCCCCCCAAGGGGGAAGCAGCCTTGCTAGGCCACAGAGGAGGACAATGCAGCCAGTCCTGATGAGACCTGATAAACTAGGGTCAGATGGAGGGTGAGGAGGACCTCCCCTATCAGTGGACTTGGAGAGTGCCATGGGAGGAGATGAGGGAGGGATGGTGGAATTGGGAGGGAATGAGGGAAGGGGCTACAGCTGAGATACAAAGTGAATAAACTCTAATATAAAATGTAAAATTAAAATTAAAAATATAAATGAGGTGATGGTCAATGTTTTATATAAAAAAATTAAATATTTTCATCTGAATGTCACAATACAATGACAATTAAGCAGTGTAGCATGACTGTATATTTGAATAAAGCTCGGATGACTCATCCTTTACATCTGTAGCAAAGGAATATTTACTATGAATTCTTTTTTAATAGAATCAAACCTGCACATTTACTTATATGGCCAGACCCTGAGTCATGTAATATTAATTTGTTATTTTCTACAACTTTAACTTTTCATTAAGTCGATTAGGCACCTTTTAATAACATTTATACAAAATTCTTTTGTTGGTGTAAATTCTCATGTGTATTAAATGTAATCAGTGAATCTTGGAAAATGCAATGAATAATGCAAGGATTCATATACTGAAAGATTATTTTAGTTCAATAAAGTATATAAATCTTTAATTTTAGTAGCATTTACTTATTGTATAAATACATTGAATTATTTATTAATATGAGATAAAGCTTCCATCCATTGAATCTCTTTTGTTAACTCACAAAACTGAAAAGAAAATCCTTAATTATTTTACTTATAAAATCAACCCAGCAATGTGGTGAAACACAATATTAATTATTAGAAATATTTGCAATTTTTACAAAAACATTGCAATTGTGTCAGGATTTAATTTCAGTGTTAGTCTCTTAAAGTACTTATTTTTTGGAATATGTAGCTATGAAAAGAATCTACTTTTAGCACTTTCTATTTTGTAGAATGCCAACTCTTGAAACCCATTTTTTGCAATGTATTTATTAGGGGGCTGTCCCATTAGATGATGAAATTTGCAATGTGTCTGAGTTCCTAACTTTTATGGTACTTCACTGTTATCCTTCATTTCTTTCTTCACCATTATTCAAATTCAGGTGTAATGGTCATTGCATCAAACCCAAAAGACTCAGTCAGGAATATTGTCTTTTTTAGTTCTGTAGGTACCAACATTTAAAAACACTAATAAGTTATAATTCACAGATGCACTCCAAAGGGGATAGAGTTTTACTGAAGTTAATTAAAAATAAAGGGAAATAAATTTGAATAGAAACAGCAAAATTGAATTACCACAGCACTTTCTAATATAGTACATGTAACATTTCAAAACGACTACCCATTATATTATTATTTGTTCAGTGAAATTCAAGAAAACATTTTGTGCATACAAAAATAACTTCATCTTTATTCATGTATTTTAAATCTAACAGACCATCACTTTTATTATCACTAAAATGAACTAATTTTCAACATCATTTAACAAAACCATTTTCCCTTTGTGTAGCCCAAACATGCCAGGATAGTTGTTGTCTGAAGACTTGAATGCATTAAGTGATATTAGTGCATAAAACATATCTGGATGCTTCAGCAGACATTGTACTAGCAACAGCAATTTAAAGATGACACCATATTTAGGTTGTCTTGAGTTAGTATTTTCTGTACTTTTTCAAAGGCTTTGTATTTTGATTTCCATTGCTGTGATAAAACACTCTTTCCTAAAGCAATTTTAAAAAGGACAGGGTTTATTTCAGCTTATGGATTATAGCCTATCATTGATGGAAGTCAGGGCAGGAGCCTGAAGCTGGACCCACTTATTATTTCACACATATTAACTCTGACCGGAAAAGTCCCTCACAGTCAAGGGATTACAGCAGAAATCTTGAAGTAATGTTGCTTTCTAGCTTTTAGGCTGGCTCATACTTAGCTTGCATTTTGTAAGCCTCAGACCTACTTCTCCAGGGAATGGTGTTAGACACAGTAGGCTGGCTCTCACACATCAAGTAAAAATCAAAACCATTTTTATGCAGGCAATTCTTTGTTTGAGAATCACTTATCAGATGACTTTATGCTTTGTAAAGTTAAAACAAACCAGAATATCTACTGTATTTATTCCAGACTATTGTATGTGCGTATAATTTCAAGTGTGCATTTGTTGTTTTTTTCCAACTGAGAAAGATCCAACTGGAGAGTTACATATATGTATATATATATATATATATATATATATATATATATATGTAACTTTCATTTGAGATAATTTATTCATCTGAGCTTTTCTTGAGAGTCCAATGTTCTTAGTATCTTTAATCTCTTGCTACATCATCTAAACCATCAGCATATTCAGAAATTAACCTCCAAATTTAGCTTCATTTAAGTAGATCCCATTTTAGTATTACACTAATTTGATCTCTCCCATTAAAAATGAACTCCTAACAAATTCTTGTTAAATTTGACTTGTTGAGTCATTACCTTTCAGTCTATGAGCTCAAGACATAAGCATCAATTTAAGTTATTTATTCAGACCTCATAAATATTTGACTTTATGAATGCCTGTTTTATAAATGGACAATGTGTTTTCACATATGCTTAATAATCTCCAGAGTGCACAGAGATAGATATTGCAGGCAAATAAAATCTCTTGAGGGAGGGAGGTGGTATTGGGAGGGAATGAAGGAGAGAGCTACAGCTGGGATACAAAGTGAATAAACAGTAATTAATAAAAATAAATAAATAAATAAATTTAAAAATTAAAAAGAATAAACAAACAAACAAACAAAAAATACCTCTCTAGTGACCTGGCTATGAGACACTCTTCACAAAAGGAGATTTGTTCAGGGTCACAAGACCACCATGTGACTGTTTTATTGAGAAGATGACTGGGAGGTTCTTCCTCAGTGTGCTAAGAATGGCACTAAAAACAAGCAAACCAACTGTTAATTGGTGGGGGGAGAGGTGTCAAACAATGTCATACTATACTCTCACTGTTCTGCGAACTGGAAGTTCAAGAGCAGACATGATGCTCTGAGATTTTTCTGTTGCTTTTAGAAGAATGCATGCTTTACCCTCACAGAAATCAACTCATAGCAGAAATTCAAGGCTGAAATTGCAACACATAAAAAGACTCTCAGGCCAGAGACAACTCTGCAGAAAGTACTTAAGGTCAATCATGAGAACTGAGAGGACAGTGTGTGTCCTTTCCCTACTGCTTGCAAACCTTTTTCTTAAATGAAGAAAATGAATCTCAGGATGTGGATTTATAAAATAATTCAAAATTTTTATCTAAGCAATGATAAAAGGAAAAAATTGCATCATAGTGAGGAACAGACATGTGGCTCCAAAATGACATACTGGCAACTGAATGTACTTGTTTCTGGTACTGACTAGTCTTTAAAGAAAAAGCAGTTAAAACTTGAGTTCATTTGAATTTGAAAAAAGCCTTGCACTTTAGTCTATTTTCTGGAATCTAATTCAGAATAGAGGTATATTTGTCTCAGTGTTTTGAAGGCTATGTAGTCCAGGGACATTGAAATGGCAAGAATATTGCATTATGAATGAAGCTGAGGTGTCTAGAGAACTCATGAAGCAGAGGATGTGTCCAAGGGCTAGGCTAATTTTGTAATGACAAATCCTCATAAAATTAATACTCTTGCAGTAAGAATCAGTCCTCTTCTAGAAATGAACAGTCATCTGTCCTTTATAAAGATCTAATTTATCATTAAAGTTCCTGACTTTGAAATCCACTGTAACAAAAATTAAATTTCAAACAGTTCCAGTGGACAAACCACATTCAAACCTTAACAGTGGTGATGAAAAAAGATAGCAGAATATCTTGGGATGACTGACCTGCAGAAGATATTTGGATGAGAAACGACCTCAGGCTAGTTCTAGAGAGTTTCTGGTTTTCTGTTATCCAGAGGGTATCAATTTCCTTACCCAAGGAATGGTGTAAAGGAGACTGCATTAATAGTGATGGTGATCCATCACTTTAACGTGCTGCACTTTTCGAATGATATTTCTGTTCTGCAGAGGTAAAAGTGGGTCTAGCAGCTACTTGTAGAATTAAAGCAAACAGTGGTAAATCAATCAAAAAGTGGATAGGAGCCATGAGATTTTATAAATGTTTGCTAGTTCTACAATACCACATTTTAAATAGCCTGCTCATTTTACGCAACTTTTTTTTACTGAATCTATTAAGCACCTCTCATTTTCCTATCCACTAAAGAGCAAGCATTTGACATTCTGCATAGCTTCCACTCAGCACTGCCATACCATCACAAAATTCTTTACAAGGATCTTTATATAAAAGGCTACTTCTCAAAGCCCCAGATGGTATTAACATCTTTTTTTTCCTTTATTAATTACACTATATTCACTTTGTATCCCTACCGTGGTTCCCTCCCTCCTCCCGTCCCAATCTCTCCCTTCCTCCACCCACTGTATGCATGCCCTTCCCCAAGTCCACTGATAAGGGAGGACTTCTTTTCCTTCCTTCTGATCCTAGTCAATTAGGTCTCATCAGGAGTGGCTGCCTTGTCCTCTTCTGTGGCCTGGTAATGCTGCTTCCCCCTCAGGAGGAGGTAATTAAAGAGCAGGCCAATCAGTTCATGTCAGAGACAGTCCCTGTTCCTATCACAATGGAACCCATTTGGATACTGAACTTCCATGGGCTACATCTGTGCAGGGGTCTTAGGTTATCTCCATGCATAGTCCTTGGTTGGAATAGCAGTCTCAGGAAAGACCCCTGTGCTCAGATTTTTTGGTTCTGTTGCTCTCCTTATAGAGTTCCTGTCTCTCCAGATCTTACTGTTTCCCACTTCTTTATACTCACTCATATAGACATATAATATAGGATAAACCTACTGAAATCTGTACACCTAAAGAAACTAATCAAGAGGGAGGATTCTTGCTAAAATGCTCAATTCCTATACAGAAAGGCAAAGAAGCTGGACATCAGAAGAAGGAGAAAAGAGGGAACAAGTCAGGAGCCTGACACAGAGGACCTCTGTAAATCTCTGTCCTGCAGACTATCAATGTAGATACTGAGACTTATGGGCCACTTTTTGACAGAGTGCAGGAAATCTTAGGAAAGAAGTTAAATGTTAAGTTAACATCTTAACATTTAAAAAACACAACAGCTCAGAGGTTAACATGTGAAAAAAATTCAAAGTCTATGTTTATAGATCTTAGGTTGGGGGTATGAGTTGTTATTTCTGGGAGTTCAATTGCCATTTTCATATGCACTCACAACTTGCAACTATTCTACAAGCTACACATCAAACAAAAATGTATAATATAGGCATTTCCAAATAATGAAATAATAGTCCCAAACAATTTTTTCCATTTTGCCACAGGGAAAATAATTGCACATATTTTATATAAACAGTATACAAGATTTGATTAAAACATGTAAATTTCCAAGGTTTGTATTTAATTATTTTATTAGTATTTGTTTAAATACATAGTCAGTGAAGGCTTGTAATTTATTGTTTTTTAAAAGTTTATTTCAGTGGGGGCGGAGCCAAGATGGCGACTACACACACAATTTCTGAGCAGTGGAATACCTGAACTTCTGAGTTGGTGAATGGAAGGACCACTAACCCAGGAAGACAACGGTGGAGCTTTCTAGACAACAGGGAACATCACAGGAGGTGAAAACTTTGGTCTCGGGTCACCCAGGGACTTGTTTGGGGAAGGAGAGAAACGATCCTTTGATCTCACAGCACTCCCCTCCCCCAGACCTCCCTCTACCTCGGCACAGCAGCACAGCTGGCTGGTCTTTCTCAGAGCAGACCTAACTGCCTGGGGTATACAGCCCCTGGGGCAGAGCTCCAAGCCCTTTAGCGGCAGGCAAAGATCAGCAGTACATTTCCCGGAGTCCCAGATCCGAGCAGCAGCTGCACCATCCTCCCAGGGCCCGAGTCTGCTGGACTCCATACTAGCTCCGCAGGATCGCCATCACTGACAGTACGGCCCGCCCAATCCCACAGTGACAGAGAATACCCTATATATTCACCAAAACCAGGCAGAAACCTCATACAACCTAGACACACCAGGCGCTGGGCCTCCCAAGCTTGGAGAGCACAGTGAAGAGACCCCAGGACATCCCAGAAAGCATCAGGACTAGCGACCCAGTCACCAGTTACAGTGGGACTTGGCGGCGGGGCAGCACTGAGCTGTCGGGACACAACAGCCCTCCAGTTTATGACTAACCAGGGCCAAACCAAGAACAGAGACCCTAGTCACCCCATCCCTGCTGATGTAACCACCCTGAAATCGCCAGCTGCGGCAAGACCTCAGAACCTGGCAGTGACAGCAGCACAGAACTGGCGGGGCACATCAAAGAAGCAGGGCCAAACCAGAGAGCAGAGAGGCCTGATCCACGATCTCTGCCAAGTGACCTGCGTATAAGTGAGTGCACCCTTGAGAATCTGCAGATCCCCAAATCCTGGGTTTTCTAAAACAGAAGCCAGGCATCGAACCCCTCCCACCCACATACCCACTTTGGGAAACAGAGGGGCACTAGGGACATTGAAGTTCCTGCTCTGTGGGGCTAATTGAGGAGTTAAGGCAGTTAATGCCAGAAATTACACTGCAATCATCACTAGCGTCTGCGACATATAGAGTGCAGAGCCCCTCCCACATACTCCAGGGCTCAACATTAGCCATCACTC
>REGO01001193.1:154990-192016 GCA_010120015.1 Rhombomys opimus
GAAGAAGAAAAGAAGAAGAAGAAGAAGAAGAAGAAGAAGAAAAGAAGAAGAAGAAGAAGAAGAAGAAGAAGAAGAAGAGAAGAAGAAGAAGAAAAAGAAGAAGAAGAAGAAAAGAAGAAGAAGAAGAAGAAGAAGAAGAAGAAGAAGAAGAAGAAGAAGAAGAAGAAGAAGAAGAAGAAGAAGAAGAAAAGAAGAAGAAGAAGCTGAGCCCTGGGGATTCTGAAGAGAATGGTACCCCGACCAAAGACAATGCATGGAAAAGACCTAAAACCCCACTCAGATGTAGCCCATAGACTCAGTCTCCAAGACGGTTCCCTAGCAAGGGAAGCAGGGCCTGTCTCTGGCATGAACTCAGTGGCAGTCTCTCTGATCACCTCGCCTTGGGGGTGTAACCTTACCAGGCCACAGAAGAAGATGCAGCCAGTCCTGATGAGACCTGATAGACTAGGATCAAATATAAAGGGAAAATATCCTACTCTATCAGTGGACTAGGGGAGGGGAATAGGGGAAGAAGAGGGAGGATGGAATTGGGAGGAGATGAGGAAGGGGACCACAGCGGGGATACAAAGTGAATAAATTGTAATAATTAATTAATTAATTAATTAATTAAAAAACTTCTGTGCTTTTATAACTGGGAAAAACAATAACTTCCTGTAAATTATGGTGCCCTATACTGCACCTCTCTGCTGTTAGAATATGAGTATGTAAGGTATATATCTTATGTACCCCAGATCAAACCCTCTTTGACACACAAGTAGATAAACTATTGTTTTAATTTCCTCTCTGTTGTTATGATAACACACCGATCAAAAGCATCTTAGGAGAAGAAATGTTTTATCTCATCCTGTAGGTTACAGTCCATCACTGAAGGAAGTAGGGCAAGAGCTCAAGCAGGAAAATGAATCAGAAGCCATGCTTCTGATTGCTGGCTCATTCATAAATCCTTAACTAACTTTCCTATATTGCCCAGGACCATATGTCTAGGGAATGACAAAGGTCACAATGACTTGGCCACCCTATATTAATTAACAATCAAGACAATGCCCTAAGGACAGATATTCATACTGGCCAATCTGATCTAGCCAATCTTTCAATTTTGACTCCTTTCCCAGATGACTGTAGGCTCTCTCAATATGACAAAGATAATTAGGACATCTATACAGAAACCAAAATAAGAGAATTTGGGGAATAGTGAGGTGGGGAGTCTTTTACTCAATTGCAGAATGCAATGTGTTCACAAATGTGTATGAAGTGTAAGTGCACAACAAGGTGGATTTTCAATGTGACTGTACTTTATTTGATAAGCTTCAGAACTAAGTAAAAGGACATGTCCATCAACCCAAGTTCTCCATTTGGAATCTTTGTCAAATGTCCTTAACTCTGCTTTGGATTATTGACACTCTAGGTGGATCCCATGATGCAGAGTGTTTGCTGATGTCTTGGGTCCATTATTTGTATTAACTGGATGATATATAGTAACAGGTGGACTGTGGAAAGACTTAAGGCCAACCAAGCACCATCATTCAGAAGTCCCTTTCCAGGCCACACAGAGGCTTGTTCCACATCACCATGAATGATATTTAAAAAGCCATGTTAGATGCTGTCCAGAGGAGAGTGTTTCCTCTCCTGCAAACTCATGTGGTCTTAGTCACACCAATTTATCTTTCCTGGTTAAGTGATTCAGACTACAACCTTCCTACCCACCAAAAAAATATCTTGTTGGAATAAAGAAGTATTCAACCTAAATTTCATGTAAACTTACCTGGCAAAACTGGTACCTTCTCACCCAAGATCTTACATGCATAATATAAGACACTCACCATCAACACAGCCACGCTGAGACCCTAGCCATACAAAGATGCTCATATCTTACAGACAACTCTGAGAGCTCAGTTTATCTTCTAGAAGCCAGTGCTGGAAGGAGAGTTTTCTTTAGAACATCAGAGGGAGTAAGGAGGCAGAGCATGGTCTGGGTAGAAGGGAGAGGACAGGGAGGGAGTTGGAGGAACAAACAGAAGGCAGAAAATGATGTAAACTTATATTGTAATTAAAAGATATGGGAACAGGGACTGTTTCTGACATGAACTGTTTGGCCTGATCTTTGATCACCTCCCCCAGAGGGGGAAAACAGCCTTACCAAGACACAGAGGAAGACAATGCAGCCACTCCTAATGGGACCTGATAGACTAGGATCAGAAGGAAGGGGAGGAAGACCTCCCCTATCAGTGGACTGAGGGAGGGGCATGGGTAGAGAAAGGGGAGGGAAAATTGGGAGGGGAGGAGGAAAGGAACTACAGGGGGGATACAGAGTGAATAAATTGTAATTAATAAAAATTAAAATTAAAAAAGAAATTAAGGAAGATAGAGTGAAAGAAGAGAAGAAAGGAAAGCAAAAAGGAAGGAAGGAAAGAGGAAAGAAATCCATTTGACCAGTATAAAAATCTTTCACTTGACCAGTGACCCTCTTGCTATCTCTTAAGATTCAGTGATCCAGTCTCCACTGTACAACAAAATCTATTTTAGCTTTTCATAAGACACCCTCTTCTGACTTACATGATCATATGTACTCACATGCACATAGTCAGCCACAGACAAATGCACACGCATATAAATGAAAATAAGTAAATACTGTAAAACTATTCAAAGAATAATATTACTCTTGGTTTGAAATAAAAAAAATATTGTGGTGTGACCAAAGGTAATAGAGAAAAATCATCTGGTCAGCATTGTAATAAACTCAGATGAAATTTATTAAATGAATCTTTCCTTGCCTTAGACCCTAACAATACATTATTGACCATATATCAGAAACAATTTTTCTAAAATAGTTACTGTTATCATTTTACATTTTGAGTGGAATTATTTGATGACTATCTCACCTCCCCTCTCATCTCAGGTCATTAAAAGCAGAATCCCCATCTATATGCTGATCTGTGCAAAACCCTTGGGCCTGGATGTTTTATTGCTATCACAGTCTGCTAATCGTGCCTTATGCAGCACAACCCTCGAGGCAGGCAGGGAAGAGAAAGAAAGGCAGAGCCAAGCTGCTAAACTTCATCAAAGTTGTACTTGCTGAAAAGTGGCCCAGCTATGAAGCACAGCAAGGGAAAGGTGGGAGACCATTTTGTTGCTCTTTTGATGTCACTTTTGATGATAAAAGATACCAGTTACAGAGGCAAACATAAGCTATAGAAATGGAAGGAAACTGATCTAAATAATAGTAGTGACAGAGCTACAGACTAATACCATGCAGTTCAGGGTTCCTGGCAGAAGCCGTGCTGTACGGGAAAGAGCCCCGGGTTGCCATACACTCCATGGATCCACTTTTATACATGCTCTAAACTAAAGAAATAAATAAAAACATGCAACTTTCAGTATCATAGATTCAAAAATGAATGCATGCACTTTCTAAATTTGTTATTTTGCCCTACAAACAGTTTTGAGACTATCAACCTTATACTTAGTACAAGAATTTTCTAAATAATTTTTAAAGGCGTGAAATTGGTCATACTTCCTCAGGAACCACTTCTAAGAATAAATTTAAACTGGTTGTAATCAATTATTCATTTTATGTAGGACTGAAATTCTCATTCTAACAAATTTTTTAGTTTTGTGCCTATGTTCAGGTTTGGTATATGTCTATTATTTTTCTTTATTGTGATATTTTTCTATGGTTTTGACATTAAAATAATTTTAGCCTTAAAATTATTCACTCCTTCAAATCTTTCACATTTTAGAACAATTTCTGTCAAAATTACTTCCTTGGTGAGTTCATCTTGTCCTGAAAATTTCTTCTCTGGGAAGTTCTTACATATTTATGCTGTTTAGAAGCTAGAATTATATATGAAAAATAGGCAAATAGTAATGTGTAAGAAGGGTCAGAGGGATGGGAAAAGAGATACATATGGCTTCCTGAGAGTTTCTTCTTAAGGGATTTACATTATTTATTTTATTGAGGTTGATAGATGATTTGAAACCTGGAATCTTTGACATAGCCCTGAGTGCAAACTAATTACCACTGAGGACATTTTTACATTTTATAAGTTGCTGACATGTAATAGTATCTATAATGCTTCTGTCTCTGCCTGTCTATTTGTCTGCCTGTCTCTCTCTCACTCTGCATCTCTCTCTCTCTCTCTCTCTCTCTCTCTCTCTCTCTGTGTGTGTGTGTGTGTGTGTGTGTGTGTGTGTGTACGTGTGTGGAGTGGAGTGGGGAGACTGTACCTATACAAGTGGGACGACAGCATTAGATTGGAGATAGAGTCACATGTGGCTATGGACACCTCACATGTGTTCTAGGAGCCAGAATCTGATTCTGTGCTAAAACAAAAAGTACTGTTAACCTTTGAGACATAGCTCCAACTCCTCATTCTTTCTCATTCACGAACATTAAATGTGTACACTATAATTTAAAAATGTAGTATTGAAAATGCAGTTTACTGCGGTTGGCACACCATAGCGTGAATCATAGTTCTTCATCTCTAGGATAATTTTAAGCTGAGACAACTTGATGACATGTTGCATTCAAGAGCCACAATTTCTGCTCAACACCAGTTTGGATTCTGCCTGCATTTGTTGTCACCGTCCTTCATTCCTCCCAGCAAAACTTTTAGTAAGATTTTTATTCAAAAATAAATATAATAGCCAAAGAAAATATTTAGTTAATAAAATTCTCCTATTATGCTCAGAATGAAGGTTGATATCACAGCACTGGTACAGCATAGATGAAACACTGGTTTAACTCCCAAAGCGGAAAGTACATTTTAAAAACTTCCTTTGTACTAAGAACTGATCTGGGCGATGCCTCTACTACTCTCACTTATTCAGGTATGGACATAGACAGCACGAATATGAAACTGAGGCAATCCCCACAATCCTCATCAGATGGAGCCTGGGCTTTCATCTTCTCTCCTTGTTTTCTTAGTCAATGAAATGCATTGGATCTCCAACTATATTGAATGAGAAAATTGTGGGCACACACACACACACACACACACACACAAATCCATCATTTTCTTTTTTACTGACTCATCTAGTGAATATCAATGAAATCCTCAGGCCTTTACTATGGATTAATAGTGGATAAAAATTTCACAGTGGTTTTGCTGCCAAAATAACATTACAACAATAAACCACATGTATATCTGAGTAAATATCAATGGTGCCAAATGAAGGCATTAAATGAGGCATGTAGTAGAGAGTGTCAGGAGAGCATTTCATAGCTGCAGCCTCAGATCTGCTCTTCCTGCTGAGGAATGAAGTAAACAGACAAGCAGAAAGCATAGCCACTGTCCATTTGTCCACAGAGTAATTGATCATAAAGTGTAACTATTTATATCTTGCTAGAACTTGTTTTGAAAACTTGATTTGCATGCTTCTTGGTAACTAAGTTTTCCAGGACTGAGAAGACCATCACAAGCCAATTCTAATTTTAAACTAGTAATGAGTTCTAATTACATTAGTATATAACTGCATATTATTATAATGCTTTTATGGTTATTATCCCAACTCAACACAGAAAGGCACATATTATTCCCATAAAATATTAAGAAAATAAAAGTTCAGGAAATAAAAAGTACCATATAAATAATATAAAAGGCAATTATGCACATATAAATTATATATAAGGCAATTATTGAATATAAATGAATCTTGTTATTATTAAAGACAGTTAAAGCAACATGCTATTGTCAGTGCTATCATGTCAGAACCTTATTTCCGCTGCCTATAGCATTGTCACAATGCATCTGCAAGCTGGTGTTGTTTGACTCATTTCACAAATAATAACAGGCTGAGGGTAGTCAAGCTATCACGTTGATATGAGAGGACTGAACATGAATATGAACTGACTAAATATGAAAAAAATTACCTACAAACTTGATGAACTACATGGGTATTTCCTTTTTTTTTTTTTTTTTTTTTTTGCTATGTGCCTGTAGTGGATGAATAAAAGTGTTTTATCACAGTTTTGTGAAGACTGTCAGCGGGAATTAATTGTCCACCTGTCGAGATGCTTTTCCCCAGATCCTGTAAGTGTAAGATCAATATGATTACAAATAATTCTGAAGGGCTATATCATAACAGAACTTCACTCATGCAGAGAAAACACTGCCACTTGAAATGAATCCTCACATAGCAGATCCATAACATTTTTCAATTTAAAGAATGCTTTAAAGATGGTTTCTCTTGAACCTCTGAGAAAATACTTATAAAGCTAACTGCAGGTTTAAAGTCATGGGACCAAGGTTTTATGCACGTAATGAAATATCTTGGTAACATCTTTAGTATTAGACTTACATGCAGACTGATTTGTGCTTGTGCTATTGTTCATTAATAATATTATATTTTAATAATTTTGTACATGAAAAATCTTTTGTGGTATGGAATTTCTGCATTTTTTTCACAAAAATATTTTAGAGTCAGATATAACAGCACACATCTGTAATTTCAACATATAAATTCTGAGATAAGAGGATTTCTCTAAATCCAAGGCCAGCCTGGGTTGCATAGTAACAGCTTAGGTAATTGCCTTGTATGGGTCCATATCTTTTTTTTTAATTTTATTTTTTTCTTATCAGTTACATTTTATTAACTTTGTATCCCAGCTGTAGCCCTCTCCCTCATTCCCTCCCAATCCCACCCTCCCTCCTTCATCTCCACCCTGCCCCTTTCCAGGTCCACTGATGGGGGGGGGGGGGCTCCTCCCCATTCATCTGATCCTGTAAAGAAACCAATCACAATATTTTGGATTTTAGAACATTTCACTATGTTATATCTTCGTTTCATTCTTGATCAGCCTGTGAACTAGTTTTGAATCCAATGAGCATGATGATTGATGTGGATAAGACAGAAGTTATAGAATAAGACTCATGATAATATGTTAGAGATCGTGCCAGTGAAGATTTTGTCTTTAATGAAACATCACAAGAAGAGAGCAAATCCATACATTTAGAAAATACTGACTTGCTTCAAAACTAATTTCTTAATTGATAACTTAGCTACAACACTTTCAAAGAAGACCTAACTGACTTCTACTGGCTTTGAACTCTGATACAATGAAAAAGATGTTAAAACAATACATCACAGATTTAATGAAGAGAAGCAAACAACGACTAATGGAGCAGAAACACAAAGCAGAGCTGGTTAGTAACAGAACGGAGGAAATGCAATACGTGATGTCCTACACAAATGTATCAACAATGCTCAGCCTGGGATGAGACCGGAAACACAGCATTGCACTCTTGATTAGTATGCACTCCATGTTTAAGGTAGACTAACTGACCCCAAGCCCTTATCAATGCTTAGAGGTTTGACCTAAAAGCAAGAGGCTTAATCTCTCTAACTCTTCTTTCAATATGAATAAAAATGAACTTAGGTGACATTAGTAGATCTATTTTGGAATTTTCTAAAATTTTCATGAAGCAAGGCATGACAATAACAGCTACTTAACAAACATTATTTTCTATGTATGTCTCCTTTGTAGGGGTCTCTATGTAGTTTTTAAAGAACTATATAGTAAGAAAGAGAATTTTTAAATGGGAGCAGTGAGACTCTCACATGGCTACTTTTCTTCATGATTAATATATACTCAATTACTAACATAATAAAAATTTATGCATCTTATACTATATTCTAGAGCTATTATTGTCATGCTTATAATGAATCTTTGTTTTAAGCAATTAATATATATTTATAGTGGCTCTTTTTGATAATTAATAAAAGTGTCCTGTCCTGCAACATCAATTTAAGATGACACAATAAAGTCTTACTCAGATTTTTTTCTTTGAGTGATATTATTTCTGATGGATCCATGTGTGATCCATCTTTCATGGAGAAGGTAGAACCCAGTGTGGTTGGTTACTTTAGGGTCACTCACACACCTGCTCGTAATCCCTTACCCAAGTAATCTTAATGAACCCATTGGTTCCCCTGTAGTGGCAGCACTACACTGTATAGTTTGTAGTTTCGACCTTATAAAGAGGAGGTAGCTGTTGTTTATATCGCATCATGGAATGAATTCTCACAACAATCTACAAAGACAGGCAAGCACTGCCTCCCTAGGGTAGGTGAAGTTCATATTACATAAATGCTAACTGACCCTCTCATCAAAAATGCAACCCTCTCATCAGTTGTGTGATGAGATAAAACTCATAACAGTCACCCACATCTCAATTAAACCACCAGTACCTCCATGGGTTAGGTATCCGCTATCTCTAGAAAGCCACATGGAAGTAACAAGAGGCCATTAATGCCCTGGTGATCACGTCTCCAGCATCTTCAGTTTTCACACCTCCAGATATTCAAGGTAACTGGGTTGACCATACCTCCAATGAGCACTACATTCAAGAGCTACACTAGACAGGATTATTTTCATAAGATAACATATTCTTATTATTATGTTTGCAAAAATGTACACAAACAGATACACAAGTACACAAGCCCAGAACCCACCAGCAAGAAAATGAGCAATAAAATAATAGCAATTCTTTGTTTTTTGTGGGCTAGAGCCTTTGGTGTTTAGCCTATCTGTCTTTTGCAAATGGTATGATAAGGTTTCATTTTAGAGACGAGGAAGTTACTGTGTGTAAAATTAGAAAGTTTTGGAGGATGATGGGAATAGCATTATTTGACTAATGTAAAAGCAAACACAATAGTCATTTTTGAGTAAGACTTAGGTGAGGGAATATTGAAATTACAGAAACTGTTAGGAAACCACAATAGCAACAGAGATCCCAGGTGATGTTATTTGAATTAGAAAGGACTTTCAGTAAATAATGAGACATTCATAGAAGATGGATTGGTGCATTATACTTGAAGCAGAGTAAAGGGACAGAAGGGATGGAGGACCCACTGTTTTCTGTTGAACACAGATAGGCAGCTTTCATTGAGTTGAAAGAATAAAAAGACAAATGGGTCAGAGATGTGGAGATTTTATATTTGGATAATTTGCCTAAGGAGTTCTGTGAAGACTGCAGGGAGGGCCTGTGCAACTGATGACCTGAGTTACAACTCTGGAACCTATGGTGGAAGAAATAAATTACTTCCAAAATTTTACTATGGCTTCTACATGAATGGTATGGCAAAAATATCCCATCACAAGCATATACACAGCTTATATAGACATACATACAAATAATTAATAATGATAAGAATAACAAAAATTAAAATATCAGAGACTATTTTAGCTAGATAAGTGGATTCAAGTAATAAATTTGAAAAGATTTTATTTATTAATCGTCTCTGCTTGATGATGCGGATCAATAATCCCAGCTAGTCAGTAGGCTGAGGCAGAAGGATTCAAAGCTCAAGGTTAGTTTGGCACATAGAGCATGTTCGGTAAGCCTGGTCAACAAACATTGACTTAAGGCCAGTGTGGACATTCTTTTGATCCTGAATCTCAGAGAGTGTGAAGAGAGCTGGTGATGTGACTCAGTGCACAGCACTGGCTTGCAGACTTAGAGCCCCAGATTGAAGCCCAGTATTTGAAGAAAAATGGGAGAGGATACAAGATGGCAGTGCCAGCCACACACTGTGTCTGATCAGCAGGGCAGCAGTGAATGCACAGCGACCAGCAGACCAAACGGTGGGCTCCAAAACATGAGTGACTATGTTCTCTAGGTGACAGGAAATCCTCCAGTGAAAGAACAGTCGGGTTGGACCTCAGTCCACCCAGCTAAACCTGGAAGAGTTCCTTGGTTCCTGCAGGTGGTCAGTATCCAGCACATAGCCACACCCCTGTGCCCTGTGCTCACTGTCTCAGTCTGAATTATGGGCCCCAAAACACCAGAGACAGGCCTGAGAGACAGGTCTCTCAGTCATAAGGAAACCACATGGTGAGTGAAACCATCTGGTCCAACCTCAAGGAACCCAGCTAATCCCCAGAAAAGTGCCTGGGTTCCCATAGGCTCAGGGTCTCCAGCCTCTAGCACATGCATGTGTACTGTGCTCACCAGCCAGTGAATACTTTCTGGGTACTGGGGCATGAGGCTCCAAGCTCAGAACTATGGATGCCCGGGAGCCATGGGAACAGCCCCTGACTCTACTCCAAAACTCAACCTGTCTCCCTAGAGAGACTGACCAAACCTCTGGGCTTGCTGGTTCTTCAAGAGAGCAGTACCCAGCAAAGACAGTTTCTGAGCAGCAGCAGCTCATTAACCTCAGAGCAAGAAAGCCAGTGGCAGGGATGCTATCTCTGGGACTTCACCTGGTGAAAGGAGGGCCACTGGGCCCTTGAGGAGTCCAGTTAGCCTACAGGATCATACACCTGAGGAGAGTTGCAGCAATTTCCTGAGAACCACTCCTTCCTCAGCTATAGCCCATAGACAACTCAGTCTCCATGTGGCTACCCACTAAGGAGAGCATAGGTTGTCTTTGACTTGAAATCAGTTGCCTACTCTTTGATTCCTTTTCCCTGGCAGTTGGCTTTGCCGGGACAGAGAGGAAGAGGATCCAAGCAGTCCTGATGAGACTTGATAAGACAGATTCAGATGGCAGGGGAGAGGGATTCCCCCTTTCAGTGGCCTAGGGGAAGGGGATAAAAGGGAAAGAAGGAGGGAGGATGTGACAGGGAGGGGGCTACAATCAGGATATAAAATGAATAAATTGTAAAAAATGTAAATTTAAATTAAAAAAAATGAAAAGAAAAATGACTGAGGAAAAAACAAATTTAACTAACTATAGTGATATGTAGGAAGACATGAAAATTGATGATAGAGTGCATGCCATAATAACTGTAAGTACAGCAGTTTTAGTAGATGGAAAACTACAGAACTGAAGAACCCAGTAAAGGCAGCCTCTGACTTTTGCCTTAAACTACTCATTCAAATTCAAGATAAGTTTTAATTTCAGGGAATTAAGAAGGCATGTTGGTACGCTTGGTATTAGAACTTTGCAGAAATTATTTTCTACATTTTCAGGCTCCTCTGAGTTTGTTGGAAATCTGAAGAGTAATACATGTAAAAGCAATGTCTGGGGGAATGAAGTTACAAAGTTAATAATAGTAAAATTTATTATACCTTTCCTATGAGTCCATATAGTTATGAACATTAAACTATGACTAATTAGTAGGCTTATGTATTTTTCTAAATTCACAGGAAATAAATGAAGCATATTAGAATTTTGTTCAGATTGCAGATTTTGGTAAATTCTCCAACACAGACACTGGGGTTGGGGTGTAAGTTGGGGAAAAGACTATGAATACTATTAGGAAACAAAATTAACAAATAATGTACAACCTCAGGGTGAGGTATCAGGTGACCGAATTAACTTTCAAGAAAATTTAGGGAAAACAGTAGCAACAATACACACTGAGGAGCAAGGTGTGGTGCCCCTCTTAAGAGAAGATTACAGTTGGATTGTGCCATGCATGGTGCCTACGTTAGGCCAAATAGATTTTTACTAGAGTGAAAAGATAAGAGAGGATGCAGATGAGACATTGAGACAGGGAGAGGGTTGCTGAAACCATCTCAACAGTGAGAGTGTCACCAAGGAATTGCCAGATGGGGTAGAGAAAAGTATTTCATATAGATGAATGAGACAGAAGCTATGAGTACTGGATTTTGGGTGGTTGCTGCGGATAGTAAAGGATATCAGCAGGATGAATTCACCATGAAGGTCTCTTAGAGGCGGTCAATGACGCATCCTAATTATAGCCTCTTTCCTGGAACTGGTCTGATAGACAGATTGCGATGGACATTTGCACAGCCAGGGAGGAAGAAGGGGAGCCCTGCCAAAATATTGAGCTTTAAAGCATTCTGTTCTCAAACCTGCCAAGAGTAGTGCAGCTGCCAAGCAATTAAAACTATTTCTTGAAGACTGAAAGTTAGAATGTAATTGCTGTACGTATGTTTTGTGCATATTTTGAAATATTTTGGCTAAAATATTTTAAATATTCTTGTGTTAGACAACAGAATTTTTTTCTCAAGAATAATTTTCTGCATCTTAAAATACTGTTCTGAAACACAAAGATGATACGTGTTTAACAATCAGAAATACTTCCTGATAATTTGGTGTAATGTTTCTTGGCAGGGAAAATGTGAACCAGCTTCTTGTATTTTTAATCCTTCTGCTTTCTCATTTTCTGAGTCTAGTTAAAGGAAAAATGCTTTTGCAGATCCAAACTATACATTCAAACACTAAGAATGTCATGTATTAACAATGAAAAGAATTAAAGAGCACAGAGTCTAAATTCACTGGAGCCCATATTCTCACATTATTGTCAGTGATCCATCTCCATCGGAACCATCTAGAGGTCCAGTTACAGCTCTTATGTACTTGTATTGTCATCTCTACCCCCTCCTGAGTCATATCCAAACTATAAGTGGTGCCTATTTTAATAGTAAATATTTTATATGTGTCTTCCAGACATTCCACACTTAGAGAAAGTGACATAAAATATTTATCAACCAACTTTGGTAAATTATTGGTTAATTGTTTTCCATGAACAATAATTCTCCAGTTCTAAGTTGCCATAAACAAACGTGACTAGACAAAGCCTTCCAACAGACACTGAATAAAAGGCAGAAGAAAATCACACAAGCTAGACAGAAACAGGGGTGTGAATATATTACTGACAGATTTATCTGAAACAGCTTCCTAAGCCATACTGTATTCTCTATAAAGAGAAAGACAGGGGTGAGGAGAGCAGAGACAGTGGTGAGGAGAGCAGAGAGACAAGGATGGGAAGGGCAGAGAGATAGGAGTGAGGAGAGCAGTGAGACAGTAGTGGGGAGAGAGGAGAGACAGGAATGTGAAGAGCAGAAAGACGGGTGGGAAGAGTAGAGAGATAGGAGTGAGGAGAGCAGAGAGATAGGGGTGGGGAGAGCAGAGAGGCAGTGGTGGAGGAATTAGAGAGACAGAGCTTGAGAAATTGGTAAATGGAGCTCATGTAATTCCCAAAATCACAGAGTAGATCAAGGGGCTTTGGAAGTTGTGCTTCCCCTCAGTGGCAGTGACCAGCCATCACTGCCACCTCCTCAACTCCAGCTGATGCTAGACACAGCTGTGATATTAGCTGTCTCTTGAGGAAAGGGTTTCCACTCTGGGCCCATTGAATACATGCTTGCACTGTGGTGTCTCATTTAAAACTGTGAATCTCAGCAGAGAATTTGCCCAAAAGTACTCAGGAAAAAAAAAAAAAAAGGTTATTCAGTTATTCAGTACTCAACGAGCAATGAATATGCAAAAATTACATTTTGTTTCTAATTTATTCTATCTTTTAATTGCATTTAGAGAAGAAATCTTAACTGAAAGACTAAATAGAAGTTTCCAACAACTGAGCACTTCAGCCAGATTTACTATCGAGTTGAAGTGTGCTAAGACAGTGCCAGCAATGGAACTTTAGTTCAGTACTTGAAGCCATGAGATAATAACTGTATAAGTTGAAATGTACAAAAGGAACTTTATGACATAAAAATGTTACTGCATCAGTAGTCGGCAGGAGAATGCAAACTGAAATTTCTGACTGGAAGCACTAACTGTACAGCAAGCTTGGACCTACCACAGTGGCTTATCACACATCACACATCTAAAGAGAGCCTGTTGTTTACATATACCCAGTTACCTAATCTTTCTATTTTAAGTTCTTTGCTAAAAATAAATAAATAAATAAATGAGAGTTTTTTTTTTTTTTTTAACTATTAAGACACATCATTTCTTTCTTTTAAGTGGTCACAAACTGAGAAAACCCCAAACATCCACCCAGAGGTAAATATGTCAGTTCAACTAGGTGCGTTCCTACAAGTAAATACAACCAATATCTTACACAGAAATAAAATACTGAAATACCCAGCAACGTAAGAAATGGTCAAATGCAAGCCAAACTTTGAATAAAGGTTATGCCTCCAACCAGGAAGTTTTAATTAAAAATTCTAAGGACCCTTTCTATGTCTTCACTGACTTAACTTTTCCTAAGCATTGCGTAACTCCTTCCTTGAGTCTCTATGCTGCCTTTATAGGTTATCTCTTGTATGTTCACTGATAGCCAGTCATGCTGGTACCAGACCTGTGGGACTCTGCGGAATACGGTCAAAGTCTAATGTTTGCAGTTAGCCTCTGTTCTCTCTCTATAGTAATGGCCTCCCTTTCTCAGCAGGGTGCCCTCCCTACCTGAATCCTACAGAGCTGTCATATAACCCTTAGAGAAGATTACAGGTGTGGCCCTTTCCTGTTTTAAAAAACCTCAGGAAGCTCCTGGGGATTCCTGGAAATACCCCACCCTATGCTAAGGAGATCTTAACTTTCAGCAAAATGACCTTCACTTGTACCTGGAGATGTTCCCCCTGCAGCAGGATAATTAAGTACTGTGTTCCCCTTCTTGGGAGAGGACCATGCTACCGCATGAAGCAGAAAAGAAAAATGTAATGCATGAGTTGAGTACTCAAACCTGGTTGACTAACTATGAAAAACTACAGTGTTATAGGATGGAAGTAACATTCCCTTGGGCTATCTTAGCTCATTAGTAGCCATTTGTTGTCTGCCTCTGAGTGTGATCTGGTATCTGTGTGAAAATGGGGAAAGGTCAATCCATTCAATGTGGATATATTGGGAAGAAGAGCAAACTGCAGTGACCTCCAGTAATCTTAATAGAAAGTTTAGACTTAAATAGAAGGCGAGAGGTTGCAGAGCTAGCTAAGCAGTTCCAATAAATGTGTGGTCCCAACCACCACCTTTGCCTCTCCTGTGAGGTGATCTGACAGTTAATCAGAACTATGCACAAACCAGTTTCAGGAGACAAACTCACCAGTTTTTAATCATGAGGCTCCTGGGAATATTCTAATTTCTTAGGGTGCACCGTTTCAATATTATTATATCCAAAGGGAGATGTGTAAGCATCTCTATAGAATATGTTTAATCCTGTCAGGATGGTTATAATAAAATATAATTATAGATAAAAGATTACTGAAATTACCTTAAGAAATGAAGAGAAGCCGAAGGCACATGGCTGCCGTCCCAGCGCTCAGGGAGGCAGAGGCAGGCAGATCTCTGTGAGTTCAAGACCAGCCTGGTCTACAAAGTTAGTCCAGGACAGCCAAGGCTACACAAAGAAACCCTGTCTCAGGAAAACAAATAAACAAACAAAAACCCAACAAGAATAACAAAAAGAAATGGTGAAAATAAGTGTGAAGAGGGATAGCCTCACACTACGCTGTGACGCTTTCACTGTGGATGGAGGTAGAGGCACAGATGGGCACATTTAAATCTCAGTCCCCAGTGAGGTCCTCATAATGTTCCAGAAGGAAGGACCTACGTTCTCAAAGCAAAATTTCCTGCTGAGGAAATGTTGAAACAAACGAGATGCTCAAATCATCACATCCTATTCCTTATTCTTGAGTTCCAATTTAACTCAACTTAAAAAATAGAAGGAAAAGCTATGCTCCTGTCTGAAGCTTACTTGCAAGAGCAAAGACTGTCACTGGGCAGCCCTTACTCTGCATCTGCTGAGGACTCTACGGAATAGTCCTGTGAGAGAGCGCATCCACCTTGTGAGGCTGAGGTCATTAGCAACTTGCACAGTGTTTGGAAACGTTGATATGCTTTAAAGCACAATACATTTCACTAAGAGATGTATTTACAAACTGCTTAGAGCACAGACACGCTCACCAGAAATACAGGGCTTCAGCTGTTAAGGACTTACAGAAAGCAGAAAAACATTTTTCCCTGTGTGTGGAAGAGTCACCTGATTGTCACTCTCCTGAGTATTTAAGTCAAGGACTATACACTTGGAAGGCTGCAGTAAGTCCTCTAAGAAGGAATTTAATTAACACAGCAGTGGGTGAGCTTTCAAAGCCCTGTCAAAGTGAACACTGTGGTCAAGATTAGGAAGCAACCTCTGTGTACTTCAACCAAAGCTTCTTTCTATAGATGAAAAGAAAAAAAATGACATTTTAAATGTTTTTATCAAAACTAAGTGCAGGGAATCTTATGAAAGAAGGGGAGATGAAAAGACTTGGAGGAGACAGGAGTTTCACAAGGGGAGAAAAAAAAACAAATAATCTAGGCACAGGGGTCTTTTCTGAGACTGATACTCCAAGGACCATGCATGGAGATAACCTAGAACCACTAGAACCCCTACACAGATGTGGCCCAATGCATCTCAGTCTCCAAGTGAGTTTCCTAGTAATGGGAACAGGGACTGTCTCTGACATGAACTCAGTGGCTGGCTCTTTGATTATTTCCCCCTGATGAAAGTGCAGCCTTACCAGGCCACAGAAGAAGACAATGCAGCCAGTCCTGATGAGACCTGACAGGGTAGGCTCAGGGGGAAGGGGAGGAGGTCCTCCCCTATCAGTGGACTGTAGGAAGGGCATGGGTGAAGGTTAGAAAAGGAGGGTGGGATTGGGAGGGCATGAGGGAGGGGGCTACAGTGGGGATACAAAGTGAATAAGCTGTAATTTGTAAAAAAGTCAGTAAATTTTAAAAAATAGATACAAAGATGAAAACTGACATTTTAAATATTTTTATCAAAACTAAAATAAAGAATATTGAATTTTAGATTTTAAAAGAGACATTGTAAATATTCCAGTAGTTGAGTATTTGAAATAAAATTTATAAGTTTCATTTCAGGGAGAATCTACTGTACAGTTGAAGGTCAAAGAAGTCTTATATTAAGAATAAATTTAATGTCAATATTGACTTAGTGGTTGAAGACAAACAAAGACAAAATGTATGTTTAGGAAGGAGAAATGCCCAAAAGCCTTTCAGAATTTAGTCATTTTAATTGGTTCCCTTTGAAGTCCGGACTAAACAAGCTTGTTTCCCTGTGTTTCATGAATAAGAGCGGCCATCCAAAATTTAATCTCCATATCTAAACCCCTATGTATTTTACTCTTGCTAGTTTTTTTAATGTTTATTATATAAAATAATAGAAATGTTTATGGAATGATAATAAAAATTTAAGTATTTAAATGATTCACTTTTGAAATGTTAAACCTACATTCTACAAATGAAAGAAAGCACATGGATTCTTTCATAAAGGCACTCAAGCAATTTAATTTAGAAAAAGTTAGCAACTACATAATTGATCAAATGCAAATCTACATTAAAATCTTTGTGTGCTAATAGGCACTAAGTGAATTTTGGAACAAATAAACCTGGAAATATACAAAATAATATAATCTTTATTAATTCTTATTAACTTACAAAACTATATCTTTCCTCCTGTATTTGGGTGAAACAGGACTTGATGCATATTAAGGAATGCTCAATGACTTGTATATGAGCTCCTATTCCATATATAAATATATATGATTTTATATTTATGTTTGTATATATATATGTATATAATTGTTATGTATATATGAGTGTATATTGATAACATATTTGTATGTAATATATGTATATGTTCATTATATATGTACATGTACAGATTTATACAAGTGTATGGTGTGTGTGTATGTTTGTGTGTTTCCTTCTTCCTTTTTAGTAAGTTATACAAGCAGGTTTTGAACCAGTGACCCTCTTGCCTCAGACTTTTGAATATCCCTGAGCATAACTGCTCTTCCAGACCCACTTTATGGATTTCATTGTGATATTTTCATATATGTGCTTTGATCATATTCACCTTCATTACCCTTCTTGTCTCCAGTCCTCCTTCTGCTGGACCCATTTTTCTACTTTTCTATCTTTTTCCCTCAATTGTGATTACATAGAAAAACATGGAATATCTGTTCTTCTGAGAAATATGTGGCTTATTTAGCCAGGTATTAACAGCGATCACCAATACTCCTGCATACAGGAATACTAGTATTCATTTATTCTCTATCTCCTGCTTCTATATCTCTCTTTCACACTGACACAGTCACAAATGCAATTTGCTTCTTTGCTCTCCTCTCCTGAGTGACGAACTCCTGGAAGGGTAGGCCAATGTTCTCTCCAAAGTCGCGTCGTTGCACTGTAGGTGCAGAACCGTTAAAGTTTTTATTTAATTTATTTTTACTGTGTGGGTCTGTGCAAGTTGGGAAGGATGTGTGTGTTTGCACATGTGTTGAAGTCAGAGGCCAACACTCAGGAATAAGTACTTTTCACATACCTTGGATTCTGGCAAACAAAATAAATTTTTCAGATTTTTGCAATGACCACGTTTCCCCGTCTTTCCTGCCTTATAATCAGTTTTAATATCAGTCTACTAGTTACATCATCTTTGTTAGACTTTATTTGTTTCTTTTAGTTTGTTAAATTTCTTCATAAACCATGAATTTTGCATTGCTACATGACTAGTAATGATTATTATTGTCATGTTCTTAATGATATCATTTTCTCTATTCCATTTCCTCTTTGTAGCTCCACCCAAGTCTTTTCTTTATAATTCCTTCCATGTCTCCCCACTCTCAGATTGATGGATTACCATTGTTACACACACATAAAAATACAACCTACTGAATCCATTATTTGCATACATATGCAAAAATATTTCCATATTTCTTATATATGTACACACACACACACACACACACACACACACACACACACATATATATATATATATATATATATATATATATATATACATATATAAAACTAGTTTAAATGCTCATGCCCAGGAGAGGCTAATTTATCCTCTCATTAAGTACCTGTAGTTCTTAGCTACATTTTAATTTAATTTTGGGAGGAGACTTACAATTATAACTACTGTATTTTCATCACTTGCGTTCCTCCTCAACATTTCCTGTGCTCTCTCTGCTCCCTCTCAAATTCTTGACCTCTTCATTAATTCTTGACCTCTTCATTAATTACCTCTCTACATCCTGTATACACACATACACACACACCACACACACAAACACATATGTATATATATAGACATACATGCATGCATAGACATATGTGTGTGAGAGAGTGCGTGTATATGACCTATTCAGTCCATTGTTCATATGTACACATTCAGGAATGACTACTTGGGACTGGATAACCTATCTCAATTCTGGAGAAGATGGATTCTCCTTTTCTTAACACTAATTGATTACCTATAGCTCTTCATCTAGGGATGAGACACCGAAAAAATTTCCCTTGTCCTCAGCATTTTTGTATCATCTGTTGTAGTCATCAGGCAGGTCTTGTTTAGCTAACCTTATGTTGAGTTTCATCAGCAGCTTCCCTCTCATGTCTCAAAGACAGGATCTCACAGTGAGCATCTTATCCCTCTGGCTCTTACAGTCTTCCTACCTTCTCTTCCTTCACATTCCCTGAGACTTACATGTTGAGGGTTGCATTGTAAATTTATCAGTTGGGCTGGTCACCCCACAATCAGTTGCTCTCTGCATTGTCATCTATTGTGGAACTTGGTGATATTTTATCTGCTACAAAAGGGAGTTTCTTTGCTGAGTTGTGAGAACTACCTTTTTGTTATTAAAGCCCATTCTGCGACCCTGAGATTTCACCTTACACCCATTAGAACAACTTAAATAAAAAACTCAAGTGACAGCACATGCTGGAAAGGTTGTAAAAAAAGGGAACCCTTTTCCACTGCTGCTGGGAATGTAAACTTGTACAACCACTCTGGAAATCAATCTGGTGCTTCCTCAGACAATTAGGAATAGTGCTTCCTCAAGATCCAGCTATATCACTCCTAGGCATATGTACAAAATATGCTCAAGTACACAATAAGGGCATTTGCTCAACCATGTTTGTAGCAGCTTTATTCGTAATAGCCAGAGCCAAAAAACAACCCAGATGTCACTCAACAGAGGAAAAGATACAGAAATTGTGGTACATTTACACAATGGAATACTAGTCAGGAATTAAAAACAAAGAAATCATGAAAATTTCAGGCAAATGGTGGGATCTAGAAAAGATCATCCTGAGTGAGGTATCCTAGAAGCAGAAAGACACACATGATGTATACTCACTTATAAATGGATACTAGACCTAAACGATAGGATAAACATACTAAAATCTGTACACTTAAAGAAGCTAAACAACAAAGAGGACCTGGGGTAAGATGATCAATCCTCACTTAGAAAGATGAATGGGATGGACATTGGAAGTAGGAGAAAACAAGAAACAGGACAGGAACCTACCATAGAGGACCTCTGAAAGACTCTTCCTAGCAGAGTATCAAAGCAGATGCTGAGACTCATAACCAAACCTTGGGCAGAGTGCAGGGAATCATATGAAAGAAGGGGAAGTTAGTAAGACCTGGAGAGGACAGGAGCTCCACAAAGAACAAATATATCTGGGCACAGGGGTCTTTCCTGATACTGATTCACCAACCAAGCACCATATATGGATATAACCTAGAACCCCTGCTCAGACGTAGCCCATGGCAGCTCAGTATCCAAGTTGGTTCTCCAATAAGAGGAACAGGGACTGTCTCTGACATGAACTCAGTGGCTGGCTCTTTGACCTCCCCTCATCAAGGGAGGAGCAGCCTTGCTAGGCCACAGAGGAGGACATTGCAGCCAGTCCTGATGAGACCTAATAAACTAGGGTCAGATGGAAGTGGAGGAGGATCTCCCCTATCAGTGGACTTAGAGAAGGGCATGGAGGAGTTGAGGGAGGGGGTGTGGGATTGGGAAGGAATGAAGGAGCAGCCTATAACTGGAATACAAAGTAAATCAACAGTAATTAATATAAAAAAATAAAAATTTAATTAAAAAATAAAAAACATCTGTTTTGAATTTTTATTTGAACATATCTAAATTAAATAAAAATATTTTGAAATTGTTAAAGCATGCTATAAAGATTTGTTAGGAAGGGACAAATTTGCAGCTGATTGTGCACATGAATATGTAAGCAAATGAGTGTAATTTATAAAAGCATTGCATCATTTTACAATTTTGTTACCAAATACCTAGGAAGAGGTGGCATGTCTTCATAACTCATTAAACAGATGTTGAAAGAGATGTGAAGAACAGACTTCTACACTCTATAGTGTTTTTGTACTTGCGCATTTTCTTCTCTTGGTGCTCTGTGAAGCTGATTTTGTAAACTAGATATGTGCATATCCATTATTCACAAGAAGCAATGAAACAGACACTTGAATACATTTTTGAAGCAGGATACCTCTGGTCTAAATTATCTCCTTCTCCCACCCAGAGGCTTGACTGTGATGGTTCATTAATTCCTTTATCTAAAGGTCTCAAACAATATCCACATAAATCATCAGAAAGCATTAGGGGTTTTGTGTTTTTTTTAATTAAATTTTATTTTTTACATTAATTACATTTTATTCACTTTGAATTCCAGCTGTAGCCCCCTCCCTCATTCTCTCCCAGTCCCACACTCCCTCCCTCATCTCCTCCCATGCCCCTCTCCAAGTCCACCTCCCCTTCCATCTGACCTAGCTTATTAGGTCTCATCAGGACTGGCTGTAATGTCCTCCTCTGTGTCCTGGCAAGGCTGCTCCTCCCTCAGGGGTGGGGGGGGGTAGGGGTGGTCAAAGAGCCAGCTACTGAGTTCATGTCAGTCCCTGTTCCACTTACTAGGGAAACATATTTGGTTACTGAGCTGCCATGGGCTATGTCTGAGCAGGGGTTCTAGGTTATTTCCATACCTGGTCCTTGCCAGACTGGGAAAGGATCTTCACCAACCCTATATCTGACAGAGGGCTAATATCCATAATATATAAAGAACTAAAGAAGTTAAAAAGCAACAAATCAAGTAATCCATTTAAAGAATGGGGTATGAGCTAAACAGAATTCTCTGTAGAGGAATATAGAGCGACAAACACTTAAAGAAATGCTCAGCGTCCTTAGCCATCACAGAGATGCAAATCAAAACGACCCTGAGATTTCACCTTACACCCATCAGAATGGTGAAGATCAAAAACTCAAGTGACAACACATGCTGGAGAGGTTGTGGAGAAAGGAGAACCCTCTTCCACTGCTGGTGGGAATGCAAACTTGTACAATCACTTTGGAAATCAATCTGGCGCTTTCTCAGACAATAAGGTATAGTGCTTCTTTAAGATCCACATCTACCACTCCTAGGCATATATCCAAAAGATGCTCAAGTACACAACAAGGACATTTTTTTTAATAAATTCATGGGACCATAGTCTCTGGCATGACTTGTTCTCTTTTGAAAAACTAAGCAGTAATTGGCATTTCCAGGCTTCCTCACGGGGGTGACATACTTTCTGGGAAAGTATACTTGCTACACTTTCATGAAATGAAAATGATGTTTACTTCTAAAAGCTAAATTCCTTAAATCTGTTTAGTAATTGTTAAACTGACATATCTTGGGGATTATTTTCCCTGTCAGCAATGCATTTCTTATCTTTTCACATTTAAAATATTTGCCTTTGCAAAAGAAGAAAGTGTGTCAAGCTTTGCCTGACTTCTGATATCTGTCAGAATTCTGAAATCAAACAGGTATTGTTGTTTTGTGCTATTGTGGACTCCAGAGTTCTCATGGTTCCTTGAATATTAATTCTGACTTTCTATAAAATGGCTATGTTATGTATGTTTGTCCAATTAAGTATTTTCATATGAGAAATGTTTTGTGTGTCTGAGAGATCAGTAAGTTTTAATTTGCCTGTTTGCATGTTAGAGACAAGTAACTGCTTATTAAAGTGTACTGTTTTTGCCTTTTCGAAAAATTATGACATCCTCTAAATTCTTAGAGGACAACACAGAAAATGAGGGGAGACGAATATAAAAGGCAGCCTGCAGATACTTGAGATTGCCATCTTCTGTTCAAAAAACAGCCATTGAAGTCAGTAAATTGGAGCAACTAGGAGCACTGAATGTATATAACAATGGGTATGTCAGCAATGAGGCGTTCATGGAAGGGAAGCTTAGAAACACTGATTGCAGATGGAGTCAGGGAGGGAAGGTCATTGCTCAGTTGTGAACTCACTGATTATCTCACAAGGCTCCAGTGGATATTTCCCGCCCAATGATCACAAGACGGCCTTAGTTAAACTATACAAGTTACAAAACAAAACCATAATTAGAATACATAATAAACATGTATAAAATTGTCAAATAAAATTAATCAATAAAGAAAGAAAAACAATGCGTTGTTATATTGGCATACATTACAATTTAAGGAAGACAACCCTGGAATCCTCATGTTTTAGTTGTTTCTTTTCTTGTATTATCAATCTATCCTTCTCTGAAGCAATTGCCAATAAATTATAGATGCTGTACAGTCTACAGTTAAAACTTTTACTGTCTATTTAAGGAAATATAGAGTATTCATCAAAATCAGATATTAATATTGATACATCAGTTTATCAGCCCAACTTTTCAATTCAAATTTTATTAATTATCCCAGTATTTCCTTTTATGTTTGAAACATGTGCTTTATAAGCAGTTCAAATTCTCAAACTGCTCTTCTTATTAATTTCCCTTGTGTGTACTTTTTTGATCACTGAGTTCATTAAGGAATCTTCTGAACAACTTTTGACACCTCAAACTATTTATTTAATAAAGCAGGTTTTTGTGGTTATAAATATAATCTTCACTATGTTAAAATCTTTTCATTTTAAATAAATTGGTAGACTAAAATTTTATTTTTGTTATGCCGTAGAGTAGCACCTTCTCTTGTTTGATGTTCTTTTTCACACTCATGATCTCTCTACCTTTACATGCCTAAAAATCAATTGGTTGTATTTTATATTATAACTTAAATTTACACTAAGAATTTAAATTAAATTAATTCTGCAAACGTAGTCCTATATATACGCAGAACACTTTGGAAGAGGCAGAATTCATTTACAGTGCTTAAACAAGAAACATAAATGCAAATGTATGCTAGTGTTAAAGCACAGTCTTAGATGTTGGTGTGAGTCGGAGAGTGGAAAGCAGTCCCGTCAACACTGTAAGAGGTGAGCTACTGAGGCTGGAGGAATGGCTCTTCATAATGCAATGCTGTGTGGAAGGTCCCAGTTTGGCTTCCAACATAACATAGGGTGGTCACAAACACTTGTAACTTATTTTCCAGGGATAGGACTCCACAGCCATCTACATTTATACATGCATACACACACACACACACACACACACACACACAACTAAAATTAAGGAAAGTATATATTCACTTATATGCGGATTCTAATCATATAACACAGGGTAAACCTACAACAATTCACAGAGCCCAAGAAGAAAAGGATCCATTGGACATCCTAGGCTCCATGTCGGCCCACTAGTTAGGAGAATGTGGTAAATCTCTGACACTGAAGACGTTGCCTACTTTCTTATTACTTCCCCCTGATGGGACTTCCCTACAAGACCACAGGGGAGAAAGATGAACTCAGTCTTCATGTGAATAGATGAGCTGGGGTACCTAGGTAGAGAGGGCTCCCTTATTCTGAGGAATAGGGGAGAAAGGATGCTGAAGGAAGAGTGGGCCTGGGAGGAAAGGACAGAAGATCCATGACCAAAATGTAAATTAAATTAATTAATAAAAACAAAGAGGCATGAGAGCCCACATTTTCTGTCTTGATACAGTCCTAATATAGCATTAGCATGCAAGTCTAAGTTATTTGAAGACTATGCAAAGCTCATATAATGCCACAATCCAGTGAAATGTTCAGTGATCTATGAAGTCAGGATGTTGGTACTTTTAAGACACTTTGTAGTGTGTGTTACAAGTTCAACTCTAGCAAGTGTGGATACAAGTACAACTAAGAATCTAAATCCACCTCCCAACAGGAAGCCAGCTGATAGAAATATTCTTAACAGGAAATGATGTGTCTCCTGGCAAGTGTTGCCTGACTGTTTCCAAAGGAGCGTATATGACTTCCATTATTGTTAGTACTCAAAGGACATGGTCCTGGGGAGCAGCAGCAAACTCCATTCTTTGCTTCAAAGTTTACAAATTTTTCTGGATTTTTTAGAATGAAGAAACAAAAGAGTTGGCATAAGGGTAATAGAAGGAAAGAAAGAAGGAGTTGGCAAAAGGTGACTGCCTCTCATTAAATATGACATATACAACTGGAAGAGCATATTTTATCATGCATTGTTTGCTTGTTTTGTGTACAAAGCTTCATGATATAACTCAGTCCTCTCTTAAATTAATGATGCTCCTGCCTTCTCCTCCTCCTGGGCACTGGGATTACAGGTCATCACTATGCTCTGCTTTTCTTCTGAAGGTTTCCCTTTAGAATCTCCTTCATCCAGCAATAATTTAATGAAGTTCTTCTCTTCACCCTCAGATATAAGATGGCACTTAGTAAAAATGCTAATAAAGACCTATGCATTCAGTACCCAAACACAACTATCTCCTTGGGCATCTTTCTCAGCCATGAGAGATAGCAGAATGTGTTCAGATCATGAACACAACTGTGTTCCTTCTTTCCTGTGTCACCTGGAAGTACCTTTCTTCCTCTCAGAGCAATTTGCTGCTGCTAATTTCTTAATGATGTGTCTGATTTCTTGCTTATTAAGCATGAACTTCCTTTTATATGAGCTTGTTTTTAATTAAACTCTCCCATTTTTATGGTTGAGTTATTTTACCAATTATATTAAATTGTGAATATTATCTATAATTTAAACACCTCCCAGAAGCCATTCTGTCTATATTAGGAATATATGGAGATGATAAAGTCAACAGAAATTTAATTTATTGTGGCTTTTGTTTAGCTGTTTTTTTCTTTTATTAATTACATAAGTATTATACGTGAATTTGCATTATGATTTGAAAAATTTTTAGCAGATTCTGTCTTGAATATTTGATATGGATTTAAATATTTGGCAGATTAAATATTTAGACTAAATAGATGTTTGTGGTAAACAATGACAGAATTAATTTGCTAAAAAGTTTATTAAATGTTCATTGTGACACAGATATTGCTAATCAAATATTATAGAAAGTCAAGTGTGGTCCCCTGCACTTGCAATCCTTATATATAGGAGGAGTAAGCAGTAGATTCAGGAATTCAAGATTGTACTTGGCTACATAAAAAACATGAAGCCAGTCTACATGAGGCCTGTCTGAAAAAGCCAAAAACAGAGAAAGGCAGGAATAGAGAACACCAGGCAGGATGTTTTAAAAGTTCATTATGTTTTCTTCAGTATTCCTTTTCTTTCATAAAAACAATTTCTTTTTCACAGAAAATTCTCCTTTTGGGGGGAACTCTTTGCAACACCAAAAAATCAGTAATGTATGTTCACTTAGATTGCGATACAGAGTTTTTCGATTATATAGAAATATTGACAAGCTGAAGTTTCAAACTTTCAATAAAGGAAATGTTTGCTTCAGAAGTACAATGTTGTAGTTACATAGAAATGCCCATGCTGGCTCAGCTCTCAGAACCTAGATCCAGGCTAGAGTGCTACTTTGGAATGTGCTGGAGACATGAAGAGATGAAGTTGGTCAGATAGTATGTAGGCAACTGTGGTAGTGCTTTGAAGGGTATCTTGACTCTGGTTCCTTCCTGTTTACCTAGCTACTTCCTTTCTACCATTACATAAATATTCTTTGTCACATACTAATTTAATACTGATGCTTTTACCTTGCTAGAGGTCTAAATCTATAGATATAAACAATTTTTTATTAAGAATTCTAGAACCAAGAACATAATTAGCCTTCCCTTCTTGCAAAATATTTCTTTCAGGTATTTTTCCAAGCAGTGATGAATATCCACTTATCCAACATTCAACAAACACTAGGTTGTGAGGATTGAATTTGAGTCTCCATACTTATCCACCTTACAAACATACATCTTCCCAAGCACAAGATTTTTGTCTCTACTTTTTATTAACAATTCCTTTTATTCCTTAATTCTTTCATTTATTCTTTATTTATTATTTATTGCAATTTATTATTTGTATCCCAGTTGTAGCCTCTTTCCTCAGTTCATTATCTCCTCCCAATCCCACCCACTCTCCTTCTTCTCCCCCTATGATCCTCCCCTATTATCTGTGATATGGAAGGTCCTTCTCCCCTACTGTCTGACCCTAGCATATCAGGTCTCATCAGCACTGGCTGCATTGTCTTCCTCTGTGGTCTGCCAAGGCTGTACCTTGCCATGGAGAGGTGATCAAAGAGCCAGCCACTGAATCCATGTCAGAGACAGCCCCTGTTCCCCTTACTAGGGACCCACATGGAGACTGAGCTGCCTGTGGGCTACATCTGTGCAGGGCATCTAGATACTCTCTGTGCACAGTCCTTGGCTGGAGCATCCGTCTGTGCAGGCCACCCTGGATCCAGACTTTTTGGCTTTCTCGGTCTCCTTGTGGAGCTCCTGTCCCCTCCAGGTTTTCCTGTCTCCCACTTCTTCCATAGAATACCCTACATTCTGCCCTTGACTATGAGTCTCAGCATCTGCTTCAATATCCTGACTGGTAGAGTCTTACAGAGGCCCTTTGTAATATTCCTGTCCTGTTCTGTGTCTTCTCCTATTTTTCATGTCTATTTCCTTTGCCCTTTTGAATGAGGATTAAACATCTTCCCTAGGGTCTTCTTTGTTGTTTAACTTCTTTAGGACTATGATTTTCATATATTTTTCCTATATTATATGGCTAATATCCACTCACAAGTGAGTATATAGTTTGTGTGTCTTTTTGCTTCTGGGTTACCTCACTCAAGATGATCTTTTTCTAGTTCCATCCATTTGCTTGCAAATTTCATGATTTCCTTGTTTTTAATTGTTGAGTAGTAAAAACAAGAGCCTACAGACTAGGAAAGGATCTTCACCAACCCTAACTCTAACAGAGGGTTAATATACAGAATATATAAAGAACTCAATAATTTAAACATCAATAAACCAAGTAATCCAATTAAAAAAAAAAAAAAAACGGGATATAGAGCTAAACAGAGAATCCTCAGTAGAGAAATGTCGAATGACATAAAAACACTTAAGGAAATGTTCAACAACCGTAGCCATCAGGGAAATGCAAACCAAAAACAACCCTGAGATTGCACCTTACACCCATCAGAATGGCTAAGATCAAAAACTTACATGACAACATGTTAGAGAGGATGTGGAGAAAGGGAAACCCTCCTCCGTTGCTGATAGGAAAGTAAACATATACAATCCCTTTGGAAATCAATCTGGCACTTCCTCCGACAATTAGGAATAGCACTTTCTCAAGATCCAGCTATACCACTACTAGGCATATACCCAAAATATGCTCAAGTATACAACAAGGATATTTGTTCAACCAAGTTCATAGCAGCTTTATTCGTAATAACCAGAATCTGGAAACAACCCAGATGTCCCTCAACAGAGGAAAAGATACAGAAATTGTGGTACATTTACACAATGGAATACTATTCGTTAATGCTTAATTACTTATTTTTTTTTTACAGATATAAAAGTCAAGAATACCCTGGAAGGCCACTGGGAGCTAGAGAAACTAGCAAGCCACTATAGAATTCAGTTTGCAATTAATGGTCTTGTAGGATGTCACTGTTGAAATCAAAACAAACAAACAAACAAAAACTGGTAGTGCATTCATGACCATAGGGGATTTAGCCAGGGGGGAACTGTTTTCTTGGTCAGTAAGCCTGACAGAAAAGGATTTAGATGGACTTCACTCTCCTAAGGTTTAATAATGGTAACAGTCAAGTAGAAAGGGTGACCTTCCAAATTCAGGAGACAAAAATCTGTTCAGGAATCAAAAAGGAATGTTTTGGAGTCCCTTATCTTCTTCTAAAATACCTGCAGATGTCGGCTTCTGCAAACTACTGTCTGGTACAAGATTTTCAGGGTTTAGTGGCATAGCCCTTTTTTCACTTAGATTCTCCGCTATATACACTCAGGTGCACCCCATATGCTGCAGTTCAGTTCCATCAGCGGTTTTCACAATGTGTACATAAGTAAAGCTGCTCAGGCCTCCATCAGAAAGTTCATTTTCTTTAGTGATTAACTAAAAATTTTGAGAGCATTTTCCAGGGATAAAAACTTTAATATCATAAACAACAGATTAAAAATCTATTGTAATTAAATATAATTACACCCATAATAAATATCCCAGGAACTTTTGTGAAGTCAGAAAAGCTGGCCAGGCAGGTTGAAAGCGAAGATTTTTGGGGTGAGAGGAAGATGGTAGATGCAGAGAACTTACTTTTTAAAAAATTTTATTATTATCATTTATTACAATTTACTCAATTTGTATCCCAGCCGTGCCCCCTCCCTGTCTCCTCCAAATCTCACCCTCTCTCCTTCTTCTCCCCCTGTCCCATCACTCCCTGTAGTTCACTGGTAGGGGAGGTTCTCCTCCCCTTCTATTTGACCCTTGCCTATCAGGTCTCATCAGAAGTGGCTACAATGTCCTCCTCTGTGGCTTGACAAGCCTGCATCCCCCAGGAGAAGGTGATCAGAGAGCCTGTCACTGAGTTTTCCCAGAGAAAGTTCCTTTTCCCCTTATTAGGGACCCCACTTGGCCAATGAGTCTATGGGCTACATCTGAGCCAGGTTTTTCGGTCTTCTCCATGCATTGTCCTTGGTTAGGATATCAGTCTCTGCAGGACCCCCAGGTCTCAGTTTTTGTTTTTGTTTTTGTTTTTGTTTTTGTTTTTGTTTTTGTTTGTTTGTTTGTTTGGTTGGTTGGTTCTGTTGATCTCCATATGGAGCTCCTGCCCCCTCAAGGAAATCATGAAGTTTTCAGGAAAATGGTGGGAGCTAGAAAAGATCACCTTGAGTGAGGTATCCCAGAAAGACACACATGGTATTAAGTAGATATTAGCCATATAATATAGCATAAACATACTAAAATCTAGACTCCTAAATGAGCTAAACAAAGAAGACCTACGGAAGATTCTCAATCTTCATTCAGAAGGACAAATGAGATAGATACCAGAACCAGGAGAAACCAGGGAACAGGACAGGAGCCTACCACAGAGGGCCCCTGAAAGACTCTACTGATTGAGGTATCGAAGCAGAGGCTGAGACTCATTACCAAACTTTGGGCAGAGTGCAGGTAATCTTATGAAAGAAGGAAGAGGTGGAGAAGTTACTTTTAAAGGAGTAACATTTCTAAGAAGAACTGAAAAGAAACTTGTGTGAATCAGGGACAAGAGACAGAAGAAGTATGTTCCAGGGAAAGAATGTTAAAACCTGGGCAGGAAAATGAATGTAGCCCATTCAAGTTAACTTGAAGAAGAAAGGTCTGCATTGCAAAGACCCATGGAAAAGCTGCCTTAAGAAAATTATTTTCTAAGGTAATCCTGTGTTTTCCTCCTGAATGCACTTTGTGAAACCACATTCAAATTACAACCATTTTAATAATATGTCGACCTTGCACAGTGTGCTCAGCCTTCTTTAAGTTGTTTCTGTGACTCTCTCTCTGGAGTATTCACACACTGAACCTAATATTTTCACTCATCTGATTGTCTTAATGACATTTGGTTTTCTGTTCACTTTATCCTTAGGGCAGCTTTGATTGTCTCTCTCATTTTAATATTTTTGCTTTGGAATCTAGTTAACATATCTCTTTGCAAACACAAAGTTTTCAACTGATACAAGCTAAGCTTGTGAATTGTCTTGAGTGATATATCTTATGTATAGACAATATACATTTCATTATAGTCTCATTAAATATTTATGAGCACTGTTTTTGCATGAGGCGCTTTACTGGGTATCTTAGTGTGAGGCACTTTGCTGAGCATGTCAGCTGCAGTGATGGTTTCTAACTATGGCATCCTTGTGCATCATGAGGATTTATAAGTGGTGAAAAACAGGCATTGCAAATGAGGAAGTGCAGGATAGGAGAGTTAAACAAAGACAAGCAAGCTTCCTTTACACTGGATGTTACCATGTAGGGGCAGTGGACACACTCTCTGCTTTCAGCAAATATCTGTGTAAGGCTACAATGTGCCATTGTTCTAGGAATATGAACTATGCTAGTGAATGGGCAAGTACACTCAGAGCTTGTATTGTGTCTGAGGAAACAACTAGGCAAATTATCAACACCCATATGAGTCATGGGGTCTGCACTAGCCCTTGCTAACACATACTTCAGAACATCAAAAGTAAATCACAACTGCTGGCATATCAATCTAAAGATTTAATAGCCAGAACCTGGAAACAACCCAGATGTCCATCAATAGAGAAATGGATACAGAAATTGTGGTATTTTTACACAATGGAATACTACTCAGCAATCAAAAAGGAGGAAATCATGAAATTTGCAGGCAAATGGTGGGATCTAGAAAAGATCATTCTGAGTGAAATATCCCAGAAGGAGAAAGACAAACATGGTATATTCTTGCTTGTATAGACCTACAAGATATGATAAACATAATGAAGTCTATACACATAAAGAAGATAAACAAGAAAGCGGACATGGGGTAAGATGATCAATCCTCATTTAGAAATACAGATGGGATGTACATTGAACGTATGACAGGAGTCTACTGAAGGCATCTAAAAGACTCTTCTAACTAGCAGTGTTTTCAAAGCAGATACAAAGTCTTATAACTACACCTTTGGCAGAGTATAGGGAATCATATGAAAGAAGGGGAGTTAGTATGATGGGGAAAGGATAGGAGCTCCACAAGGACCAAATATATATGGGCACAGGGTCTTTTCTGATACTGACATTCAACCAAGGACCATGTATGAATATAACCTAGAACCTCTGCTCAGATGTAGTCGGTGGTAGCTCAGTAACCAATTGGTTTCCCATAGTAAGGGGAACAAGGACTATTTGTAACAGGAACTCAATGGCTGGCTCTTTGACCTCCCCACCCCCAAGGGAGGAGCAGTCCTGTTAGGCCACAGAGGAGGACTTTGCAGCCAGTCCTGAAGATACCTGATAAAACAGGATCAGATGAATGGGGAGGAAGTCCCTCCCTATCAGTGGACTTGGAAAGGGGCAGGGTGGAGATAAGGGAGAGAGGGTGGGAGTGGGAGGGAATGAGGGAGCGAGCGGGATACAGCTGGGATACAGAGTTAATAAATGTAACTGATAAGAAAAAAATAAAATTATAAAAAAAAAAAAGATTTCAGAGTACAAGACCTGGCATGGCCCCAAATCTAAAAGTTCTGTGAATTAAGAAAAGAGAGACACCAGAGACTTTGCAGCCAGGCCAGAAGACACCTGATAAACAGGGTTAGATGAAAGGGGAGGAGGTCCTCCCCAAGCAGTTGACTTGGAAAGGGGCAGGGAGGAGATGAGGGAGGGAGAGTGGGATTGGGAGACAATGAGGGAGCAGGATACAGCTGGGATACAGAGTTAATAAAATGTAACTAATAATAAAAATTTTAAAAAAAGAAGAAAAAGGTTAATATTGAAAATATATAAGGAATAAACAGAGGTCATTAACAAGGAACAAATTATTTGATTAAGAAGTATGCAAAGACTTGAACAGACATTTCTCCAAAGAAGACATACTAATATCCAAAAGGTAGGTTACAAAATGCTCAATTAACATCTTGTCTAATTAGCAGGCATCAAGAAAATGAAGCTAAAAGTACCAATGATACATCACCTCATACCTGGTGGATGGTTGTTGTTATTAAAATGTTGAAAGATAATCAGTGCCAGTAAGGACATAAGGATATAAATTAATATAGCCACCATGGAAAACATTATGGACAGTCTTAAAAGAAATTACAGAATATCAACACCTCAGGAAACAATATTCCCTTTGCTAAACATATAGAATACATAAAATAAATAAAACCAAAACATCAGAAAGAGGTTGAAAGGTTCCATATTCATTGCAACATTATTCTAAATAATCTAGATGAAATCAAATTTAATGTCCACCTACAGATGTGTAAATAAATAAAATGTCATTCCTAAAGACCAAAAAAAAAAAAAGAAAAGAAAAGAAAAAGAGAAAGAAAAGGAAAAAAGAATAGAGAGACAGCAAACAACAGTGCTGAGGTAAAAACAAGGAGTCCATTAGTTGCATTCCTTTTAGTGTAGTGTTTCTTAACTTTTCTAATGCTACGACCCCTTAATAATTTTCCTCATGTTGTGATGACCCCCAACCATAAAATTATTTTTGTTGCTACACCATCACTGTAATTTTACTACTATTATGTATTATAATATAAATATCTGATATGTAAATGGTTTTAGGTTATCCCTGTAAAAAGATGGTTCTACAGCCAAAGAGGTCTCAATCAATAGGCTGAAACCCACTGCTTTATTGAATGGTCTGATTCATGACCCCACAGTGGCTGGAGCTCGGGCTACAACTTTGACTTTGGGAGCTGTTTTTTTCAACATGAGGGTAGTTATGATTCTGCATTTTTGAAGATGGTTTTTATGACTCCTGAAGAGGACTTGGGTGTGTAAGCTTTCAGAATTCTTCTGCAACTGAAAAATGATTTCATCTGGGAAGCATCAGGATGGAATTAATTCTGTGTCATCTTAACATACTCATACCAGAGAGACAGAGAGACTCTAGCAGTTGTGGGGATCCTTAGGGAAATCCAGATGTTATCCATCAGGGGGAATGATTCCTCCCCTGACAAGTCACTGGATAAAACATTGGAAGAATCTGGTCACTGAAGCTGTAAATGGATATGAGCCAAGAGACAAATATTTTCTTAGTAATTCTACTCTTTCTCAATCATGACTATGTGCACAAAATGGTTTTATGAATTATAGATAACTTAAAATTAGTCTTTAATTATGTAGCTCAACAAAACCAAAATATGTGAATGACAAGGGGGATGTGAATACCTCTGCCTGCAATCCTTCAATCTTTGATTCTCCAAACTCCTCTCATGGCCTCCTGTTGCCCTAGACAATTGAATATTCTGTCTCCTACATTCATCTCTGGCTTTATTTTAATATTTCCTTTTTCTGTTGAGTTTTAGTTTCTCATTTCATGTCAGACAAAACCTGGCAGCCTTTCTTGGTTCATGAATTTAAACCTCTGCTCAAAGAGAGCCATTGTGCTGTCCACAGTAGGGTTTGTAGAGGCAAGTAGATAGAGAATACCAGGAATCCTCCAGACTTAGGTATGGAGACAGAGATAAAGACATTCACAGATCTCTCAGAACATTGGTGTTTGTGTCCATGGTTACATGAGATCATATTCAGAATGAACGTTTTCCTATATTTTTTTCTAAATTTTCTTGTCACTACTGTCAATGTAATTGAAATAATATGAGTCTGGACTTTTGAATGGAGACGAACTTGCTGTCTTTGTTTCCAGATTACACAATGTTCTGCTTTATCAGGAGCTCTGCAGAATTAGCCATCTGTGTAGAGAGAAAACAGTTGACTCAATACTTCTGAAGAAGTGCTGCCAACGGAAACAAAATCTTGTACTTGCATTATCAAAGTTGCTTTTAGAAGAGTTATTAGAAAAATATTAGTGACATTTGTGTTTCTTCTTGGAAGCACCCTCCACTGTATTTATTAGAATGATGCTCAGGTCACTTTATTATCTTATCCTCAATAGATGAGAAAATAAAAGCCATTGCTCATCATCAGGAACATAATCCCATTTGATTTCAAGTAAAAATGGTAACAAAATCAGCTCTGCATGGGAGCCCTGTTCTGAATGATTTAGAGACTGAGGCCTGAGGTAGTGAAAAAAAAAAAAAAGCTTATCAGCATAATTTATTTTGTGCTGTCTTCCAGCTTTATCATGTCTCTATTTTGTGTAACTGACTTTTTTTTATAATTTTTGCATATTTAATTTATTTTTATTATATTTTTATTCTTGAGGATTTCATACAGAACACGAGACTAAAGTCTTTATACCTTCATATTATTTCTACTAACAAAACACTAACATAAAAGCATGGAGAACAAACCTGGTATATGACTAATATAATTTTCTTTTACTTATTTCCATTTTTATCAGTGACAAGGTAAAATCTAGTACATTATACTTTTTAGTCAGTGTTCAACTACTGGGCTACATCTCCAGAAATATGTTTTTATTCTAAAAGGCACAGACATTAAGAGACTCTAAGTGTTGGGTTCCTTGAGTTTACTGTTGGAGAAGTTTATTTAAGCAATGTCTGAAAATTAAAATGAGAGGACAATATATGGAAGAATGAAGAATTCTTTATGACTCCAGATAAGATATTCTAGCTGCAAGTAGGGCTGTAGCTACTTTGAATATATATATATATATATATATATATATATTCAAGCTATATATATATACATATATATATATATTCAAGCTATATATATATATATATAGCTTGTTTGTTTGTTTTTTCTTAGAATTATACTTTGTTCTTATTAAAACATAATGAGTTCTGTTCATATTTCATTCACAAACTATGAGTTCTATTTATATCTCATCCTTAAAGTATCTTCTTCTAGGTAAGCATTAGAAGTTCTGTGTGTGCTAATACAGGATTTCCAGATTTCATACACTCAAATATGGAGGAGGAGAGAGTGTGTTACTACTAGCAAGAAGGGTTATTTAGCCGTTGCCAGTGTATTCTGTGACAGAAAAGAAAGTTTCAAGAGGAAATACAGTGGGGCTGTTATATAATTTATTTCAAAATAATTTAATGAAGTCATGGTGATGCATAGAGAAAACCAGATGTGCTTCCAATGGAAAAAATACATGAATTTAGCTTCAAATAGAAAATTAGCTGATTGATATGAGAGAAGACATAAAAATGGAGCATGAAGAGTAAGTTGAAGGCAATCAAAAAGAGAATGGAGGGACAATTTGCATGTATTTTTGGTGCTAGAGGTTAGAAAAAGTCTTCATGCATGACTGATTTTTACTGTCACTGAGCTAACCCAAGCCTCCTGTGACATTCTTTTATAATATTTTTTTTTTTACTAATTCCACTTCTATTGAATCACAATCTCTTTCACAAGAGTTTTCTAGAGCTAGCATGTTGAATTTTATTAAGACCACATATTGATATTAAGCAAGAGTATCACATACTTCAGAAATATTATATTTATAGGCTTCAAAGACATTTAATGCTTTTCTTGACATCGTATCATACTATTTGATGTTAAAGCACCTATTTGGAATAAATGTATCTTTCTTAATCTCCAAGTAAAACAATGGTAGAGACTTATAAGTTCAAGTTAGGTGTTCTCTTAGCAAGTTCAAATACCTTGGAATGATCCCTAATGGTACAAAAAAAGAAACTAACAAATACGTATTTCTATGTTTCCAAATATCTATGAAATGTTTTTCATTTTAAATATTTTTAATTTATTTTTATTTATTACAATTAATTCCCATTGTAGCCCATCTGTAACCCCCTCTCTCATCCCCTCCAAATCTTGCCATCCCTCCTTCTTCTCCTCCAATGCCCCTCCCCCAGTCCACTGATAAAGGAGGTTCTCCTCTCCTTCCATCTGACCCTAGCCTATCAGATTTCATCAGGAGTGGTTGCATTGTCTTCCTCTGTGGCCTGGTAAGGCTGATCTCCCCCACCTCCTATCACTTTCAGGGGTAGGTGACCAAAGAGCCAGCACTGAGTTCATGTCAGAGACAGCCCCTGTTCTTACTACTAGGGAACCCACTTGGACACTGAGCTGCTATGGGCTACATCTGTGCAGTGGTTCTAAGATATCTCCTTGGTTGGAGTATCAGTCTCAGAAAAGAACCCTGGGCCCAGATTTTTTGGTTCTGTTGCTCTACTTGTGGAGCTCCTTTCCTCTCTAGGTCTCTCTATCTCTCTCTTCTTTTATAAGATTTCCTGCACTCTGCCCAAAGTTTGACTTTGAGTCTCAGCATCTTTCAGAGGCCCAATGTGGTAGGCTGCTGTCCTGTTTCCTGTTTTCTCCCTCTTCCAATTTCTATCCTGTTTGCCTTTCTGAATGAGGATTGAGCATCTTAATGATGATGGGTCCTCCTTTTTGTTTAGCTTCTTTAGGTGTACAGATTTTAGTAAGTTTATCCTATAGTATATGTCTAATATACACATATAAGTGAGTATATTCCCTGTGTGTCTTTCTGCTTCTGGGAAAACTCACTCAGTAAGATCTTTTCTAGTTCCCATCATTTGCCTGAAATTTTCATGTTTTTAATTGCTGCATAGTATTCTATTGTGTAACATTTTAAATATTTTTTTATTTAACTTTTATTAAATACACTTTATTCCTTTTGTATCCCCCCATAAGTCCCTCCTTCCTCCCCTCCCGGTCCCTCCCTCCCCCACTTTCTGCATGCATGCCTCTCCCCAAGGCCACTGATAGGGGAGGTCCTCCTCTCCTTCTTTCTGATTTTTTTTTT